>CACRXK020011402.1:0-16385 GCA_902702795.2 Paramuricea clavata | reverse complement strand
TCAATAGCTTCAATTTGATATATAGCACGACGTTTGGGGTCAAGTATTTCTGCTCATAACTCAGAAAAACTATTTTGGCTTCATCAAATCATAGGCCTTCATCATAGCAGTTAGCCTTCCAGTTATTTATAGTTCAATGGGCAAATGTGCATTCCTCGATTTAGCCGCTAGTGATTTTCCGCGAGTCGGCCATCTTTATATACTTAATCTTTGCCAAGACGCTTAGCCACGCGTCTCGCGTGAAGACCGCGCGAGACGAACGCGGAAGTACACGCGCAGCTGAGTTTGAAAAATGGCGAACTTGAGAAACAAAGAAAAAGAAGAAATAGTTCGCGAAGTTTTGGGCATACAGCCGATACTTATTGGGTCGTTTTTCACGCTGCTAATTCTCAGCTGTTTGCTGTTTAGGTAAGCTTAGAATAGTGTGTAATAGCGGTGAAATAATCCGTATTTGTTGGTATTTTGAGCTTTTGAAGTTTTGAGTTAAGTGTTGTCTGCCACGGAACAGTGGAACACTTTGTTTGTGATAATGAATGCCATGATTTGAAAGGACCAAAAGAAAAGCATTGGTTCAAATGAAGTAGGGACTCAATTTTGAGAAGATATGACAGATCTGAGATGTACAATTGTTATTTCAATCGTACTGTCCGATTTATTAAGTGATTCTCAAGTATGATTAATTGATGCAAAATATTGCATAATGCTTATTTTTAGCAAAATATTCGATAATTCTACGATGGATTGGATACCAGAATTTTACCCAAAATTTCGAAAGTTTTTGGACATTTTGCATTGTTTGGACAGTCAGGTTGTGATTAACCCATTAAGCTGCAGAGCTTCCCCATTGACGAGTAAAATCGTCTGGCGGTAGACAAGTAAAGAAATAAGTAGGGCGCACTGGGGCACATTGCAGCTCAATGGGTTAACTAGAGCTCTTAACCCATTAAGCTGCAGAGCTTCCCCATTGACAAGTAAAATTGTCTGGCATTAGACAAGGAAAAAGAATAAGTAGGGCACACTGGGGTGCATTGTGGCTCAATGGGTTAATAAAACTTTCAGAATTTGGTTTTTCGTTTTATACATTTTACAAAAATTTCCTCTGCTGCAGCAAATTCTAGTGAAATATAAAATTATAGATCTATATTA
Source organism: Paramuricea clavata (assembly GCA_902702795.2). NCBI lineage: Eukaryota > Metazoa > Cnidaria > Anthozoa > Malacalcyonacea > Plexauridae > Paramuricea > Paramuricea clavata. The sequence continues at coordinate 15,239 of CACRXK020011402.1, read as the reverse complement.
GATCAAATTATAAATAAAATTATAGATCTTATTCTAGATCTAAATATTTGAAGCATTGTAACTCATGACTTTTACTATCCAAATAATGTGAAATTTTGGGTGCACACTAATCTCAGCATCAAAATTTAAATTCTGGGTCCATTTACCGAAATTCCGACAACTGATATTCAAGGGCGGACACTGGTCGATACCGACATTACCATTTGCATTCAAGCATTACCCCACCAGGGTTCTGCCCAGGACAATGAGACTGCCAGGTATTTGTATACATGAAATATTTGTAAATTTCTAATTATTACAGTGGTACAGTAGATGCCATAAAATTTATCGCAGATGCGATAATGTACTCAGAAACATAAATTTTATTTAGAAATTTCAAAATGGCAACGATAATTTTCATGTTTACAAATATTTCTGGCGTGTTTTTGTGCTGGGCGGAAGAGTCAGTTTTGGTTTGGTGCTGGGCGGTACTATTAAGTGCTGGGTACTGCCGCCCGCCGCCGCCCACCATGGGCAGAGCCCCGCCCCACGCCACAATGAAAATAATCCACACTGTGAAAAATGTGTCCAGGGGGTCAAAGCAATCGTGCAATAAGTTTGTGAATTGGGATAAAATGTATTTAACAGTTGCTAATTAAGAATTTACATTTTTAGGCATTTTAGTCTACTAACATGCCTATGGGCAATTCTGACAGGAGGTGGACTGGCATATGGAATTTTATGGTAAACATTCTTTCTTGTTATTTGATGGGTTGGTTTTTAGCCCCTTATGTATTGCCCAATGGGGTATTCCAGAAAAGATTGAGACTTCCCCTACATTATTGACACGGTATACTGTATGATTAGTGTTGTTTTTTACTCTCAATTTTAGCAATGTGCCACTTTTCCCCAGCCTTCTGTTTTGGTACAAACCTCGTGAAAAGGTATTGTTATAGCAATAATAGCAACTAAAACATTTATTTTTCCCTAAAGTTTATAAATACAGTGGATACATATTGCAAATATAAATATAAATATTTAAGGATGCTGGCCACTAGAAATACGGTAATCTTTGTGATTAAAATTACCTAGTAAACTCCTGTAGATACAATTTTAGACAGATTTAGATTGAGGATGTGAATGTCAAAGACAACTTGAAAATGGCGTGTTGTGCCCATGTACGGATATGCCACACCATTTTTACGTCATCTTTGACGTCTGCGTCCTCAATTTAAATCTGTTTAATATTATTATTTTGAGTGAACATAAACAATGTCACAAATTGAGAACAGAAACATAATAAAGACTTAATAAACCACACATACTGTATGTTCTAAACTTGTTAAATTAAATTAATCAATATAGATTTAGGAGACTTTACTTTGCTTACATTGCGCAGATCTTAATTTTTTCATCAACTGAGTTCCAAATTTCAGGGCAATGAAACCTTATGTTAAATTTGCCAAAGTTTGTCCTTACTGTTAGTTTGTCTGCTGTTATTTTTGAGGTAGCGTATCTAGGCTGGTGCGATATATCATTATTTTCGACAAACATCACTATTTCAAATATATTCATTTGATATTCAATTTTTTGCATATTGTAAATATAGAAAGTTTTAATGACTGGGAGACAACTTACAGTAATCTCCTTTAAAAGTGTCAACAGAGTAAGTGTGATCAGAGAAGATCACCACCCACACAAGTGACAGTTTAGAGCTTGAAAACAATAACTGTGTGATGTGGCACACAAAGTAATAGTTAAATATTGTCAATTTAACCCATTAAGCTGCAGAGCTTCCCCATGCACTGATGAGTAAAATCGCCTGGCATTAGACAAGTAAAAAATAATTAGGGCGCACTGGTGTGCATTGTGGCTCATTGTGGTTCAGATATAATTTTCTTTGAAAGTATATTCATTAGCTTTGAGCGTGTGTTATATAACATACAAAAGTTCTCCTCTTAAAGTGACAAAGAATAAATAAAATAATTATTATGGAATGATTATAAATGATTATAATAATATGTACTATTTTCCTATATGGAAATAAAAAGTTCTTTATTTAAATAAAAAAAATCTTTTTGAATTTGAAATTCAAAATTCAAATTCAAAAATAATTTTGATTTAAATTGAAATAATAAAAAAAAACCCACTTGAAGCATCAGTAATGTATAACAGCTTAGCTTTTTAAACATTTTTGGAAACCTACAAGTAGATCTACCAGAAAGTATAACAGTACCTGACTCTTCCACAGTCCCTAGCTTGCTATATTTGCGTTAGTAAGGGAGAATATGCTCGTTCTCGGGTTAGGCGTTGACCCATTTCCATCATCCAACACGAGCGAATGGGAATGAGTCCGGTACAGTGCTTTTATTATGGTTTTTCAATTTTTTATAGGCTGATGACTCGAGTCAAAATGCAGCTTTGAATATTTGTTCTGTATGTCAGAAATTAAAATGTCAAAGGCACAGGTATGAATAACAGGAATGCAGTTTGGCTGAGGGGTGGGGGGGGCGGGGGGTCTAGACAAAGTATTGCTGTAATTAGGCCAGTATTAATCTAGGGTTTCTGAATTACCATTCTCTAGTTAAGTTGGCAATACCTTTTAATTGACAAAGTGCGACTAATCCCAAATATGATTTTTGTATGTGTAATATTTTATAGGTAATTTGAAGAAGAAATATAATATATCTTTTTAGTATTTTTGCACAAGTGAACAAAACAAATCCTACACAGTGATTGGTCAAATTTGACAAATTAATCTGTTATATTCACCTGCACGTGAATATAACAAAATCGAAATTTTCAAAATGGCGGCTAGCCGTTTTGTTGAAGTTAGTGATAAAGAAATAAGCAAAATTAAAATGAATTCACACCAGAAAAAAAAAACACAAAAAAACTTGTGCAAAAATACTAAAACAATTATTGGCCTCAGGCTCGGTGATTATCGGGGAATATTCACCTCGACTTTGTCTCGGCGAATATTCCCCCATAATCACATCTCGCCTTCGCTGCATAATTGTTAAATAGACCTCATCTTCATCAACTTTTTCACTGAACATTGTCATGAGATAAATTAAAAATTAGTTTTTCTTTGTAAAAATTAGTTTTTCAAATTAGTTTTTGTTGCTCCAAAAATTCATCTAATGACATATCTGGAAACCTTGATAGTGCAGATAGCCAGATACAGCCTCATACCCAGGCTCTTTAGTAATTAATAGCGTTCAGATCCCTGGGCGAGCTTTTAGGCGCACAGAGAATCTTGGGGAGATTGCGGCGTTCAATCCCCGCCCGCCTAGCTCACCCAGAGCTTTGAACGCTATTAATAACTAAAGAGCCTTGGTATGAGGCTGGTGCAGATACAGAAAATTGGATTTGGGGTTTGCTGCATTTTAATAGACTATAATCATTAACACTAAAATGGAAATCATGAGTAAAATATCTCATCTTAATCCTTGGTATGAAAAAAATATGGATTTTTTTAGAAATGCAGCAAGTTTACTTGTAGTTTTTAATACCTGCTTATTTTTAAACACTTTAGGCCAGAAACATCTGACATAGATTTAGAGGTAACTGATGACTAATACTGTATATAGAAAACTTTCACGCATGTTACGTGTATGTTACCATGAAGTACTGAGTAACAGGGCCGCAGAGAGGGGGGTAGGGGGACAAATTGCTCCGAGGTGCTGGGGGCCCCTGAAAATTTTTTGTTGGGCCCCAGTCTTTTTTGTGTGTTAAATATTTCCGCGCAAAGGACAAGATATCTGTTTTCTTGGGCTAAGTACCGAAATTTGGCATAAAAAAAATGAGATAAAGTCGCTGGAAAGCAATTGCAATGTACTTGTCCGGAAAATATTTTTACTCCGGAAAAAAATTTTTTACCCCTAAAATGGTACACTGACCGAAAAAAATTTGCCCCCCAAAAAATTTGCCCCGGGCCCCCGCCAACCTCTCGGCAGCCCTGCTGAGTAACAATCATGTACACACAGTTTTCATTTCACTGGAGTTTTTTTCCAAATCCTTACCATGGAAATAGTACATGGATCTTCGCTGGACATAGAATTTCCGGAAATCCAATTTTCATACTAATTGCAATTTCCATATAGGCTTGGGCGGTTTTGCTTAAAATCAAAACCGAAAAACCGTCTGATCCAAAACCGGAAAACCAGTTTTCCCTTTAATTTTTACTTCAACTGAATGAGAAGGAATTGTGGTATTTTTTTGACATAAGCAAACGAACAATACATGACAAAATGCAAAATTGTGCATTTAAAACTGTAACCTAAAACGACTTTAGTTTTAAAATAACAGGGTCAGGAATGCATTTGAAAATTTATACCTCTTTGGTTCTTACCGACTTTACGGAAAAAGAATAGAATTTTTATTTAGTGCCATGTAATTGAGTTTAATTAGTGTCATGCTTTGAGAATTAAGATCGAGTTTCGGGCGATGACAGTAAACAATTATGTAGTGACGGTTTTCCGGTTTTTGTAAAAGCTAAACCGAAATAACCCGGTTAAATTTGGAAATAAAACCGGTAAAAACCGGTAAACCGCCCACGCCTATTTCAATACTATGAAGAGATTTTATAACAAACATACTTGCAAGGAGGTGAGTCCGGGATTGGACGCATCGAGGGTGGCTGGAAGTTTTCCGATTCGCGAGGTAGGTTCGGGAAACTTCCAGCCACCCGAGGTGCGTCCATTCCCGGACTCAACGAAACTGCAAGTATGTTTGGTTTTTATCACATGCCATTTCGGTAAAAACTAAAGTACTAAAGAATTTACGCATTTTAGTATATAATTTCTTAAGTTCTTTGTACGTTTGCATGGCGATAAAACATATAATAGTTTTGTTTGTGGAAACACCACGTCAGGGGCGTAGGAACCGGGGGGGGGGGGCACGGGGGGCACGTGCTAAATCCACCTATTTCTAGTAAACTCTGCCCAGTTGTGTTATTCACATATATCAACCTCCTCGAGTGTAAATGTCTCGAAAATGAAACAGGGAAAAATGTAAAGAATGTTAATATGCTATCAAAAAGTTCTTTCCAATAAAGCTACAGGGTATCATTCAAGTTACATAGTTCTCGTCATTTTGTGTCCTAGGTCCTCCTACTCTTCGTCTCTTATTAACAGCTACTGCATGTATGTAGATTGGAGTTGCAAGTTCACATTGAGTTGGATATGTGACGTATTTATATTATATTCTGTAGCCTTGGAGAAATCTCAAGTTAAATAAAGCAATAGATGCTGCCATTGAACAGGTACTGTACATACACCCACTTTTAAACATATTAAGATTCTTGTGATGTTACTCTGAGTGTATATCTACACCGGGCAAGCTTTGAAAAATATGCCTGTCCACGGTGGGAATCGAACCTACGACCTTTGGAATACTAGCCCAATGCTCTGCCAACTGAGTTCGGTTCGAATATGTGATATTTCGGAACAGAATCGTTCCTTCGATATCAATGTACTGTAATCTAGTAATAATGATATTTTCTGTGTTGGTGCAATGTACTCAGGTGAATATGATGCTTGTGATGTTACTTGCATCATATTAACCTGAGTACATTGCACCAACACAGAAAATATCATTATTACTAGATTACATTGATATCGAAGGAACTAGATTCTGTTCCGAAATATCACATACTCGAACCGACCTGACCGCGTAGCTCAGTTGGCAGAGCATTGGGCTAGTATTCCAAAGGTCGTAGGTTCGATTCCCACCATGGCCAGGCATATTTTTCAAGCTTGCCCGGTGTGGCTATACACTCAGAGTAACATCACAAGTACATTGCATTACATCATCACTGAGTACATTGCACCAACACAGAAAATATCATATTAAGATTGTCCTTAGAAATCATTAGTCACTACATCAGACTGATGATGATTTTGCGATAAAATCGAATGATCAAAAACAAATCCACGTCTTTTTTAGAGGCTGATTACATGGGGAGTTTTCAGCCCGGGCTGAATTTCAACCCGGTTAACCGAGTTGAAATTTTACATGGCAAATTTCAGGCCGGGGATGAGTTAGAATTTCAGTTCAAATCCGGGGGTGAAAATCTCGGCATCAACTATTTCGCTGACGTCAGAATGACATTTCATCAAAACTTTTTTCTTCAAGATTGGCTTAGAAACAAATTTGGAGTAGGGTTAGATTAGGGTTAGATTAGGGTTAGGGTAAGGATTTTAGAGTTGGTGTTTGGAGTATAGGGTTAGTGTTAGTAAAACCGTTGCTTTGTTACGTTTTGTCACTCTTGAGGCCAGCGAAATAATCTCTTCCTGAAATCTCAGCCCGGGCTGAAACGATCAAGTCTCATATTGTAAATTTATCGATACTTTCTTTTCAGTTTTTAGATCTACTATTAGAAAATTATGTTTACCATTGGTACAGGTATTCAGATATGATTGTTGTTGAAAAAACATTTGCTTCCTCCACATGCAAATCGGTTGCAAACGGCAGAGTATTTTACAGAGCGAGAGAGTGGTATAGCAGGGGATTGCAAGGGATAATCGGTGCAGGTCAAAAATAAACTAGAAATACATGCATGCAAGCAATCCTAGCTCGCCTTTCTTAACAGATGAAGTATATGAATTCCACATTAAGTATTTCATGATTAAAACAATAGTGGTCCCCATGGTAGCGTGAAAATAATAATATTGGGAAATATTAATTTTTAACTAAAGAATAATTGGTTTTCAAAACCTAGAGTGTAGTTTTTGTGTTTCAATTGGCTTCAATTTAAGCTGGGGAAACTGAAAAACTCGTTTTGCCGAAAAATAGTTTGCTCGAAAATACGGTGAAATATATTTGCTTTATACAAGCTTTTACTTGAGTTAGATTTTGGTCAAGCCATATTTGCTGAATTCCATAAATATTGCCCGACCAAATTTTCAAAATGATATTGAACTCTGTGGCTTTGTATTTCCTACCAAATTTTTTTGCTCGTCAAAGTGTGAACAGTTTAGAAGTTGCCACAATGCGAGTGTTTTAAACTGCGAGTGTTTTAAATGGCTTATAAAACGACCCATCTTATGAGTTCATTGGCAAAGTAATTTAAAAAATAAACATTGTCTAAGCCGAGAAAATCAAAGCTAAAGTTTATGTAAATGAACATGACTTTTTATCACATGTAAAACCATCGACACAGTAGTAATTTCCTTTGTCTTTTTCTCGTGAATTTTTTAAGTTAGTTCCTATTTGCGCAATTCCACCGTTTACAAAAGAGTTTTCTGTGGAGGAAGCTCCAAAAACATTATATTTTTTGTATTTTAAAACTTTGTTGTCCAGATGTTCTGCCGTCTTTGTCGGCGTGGTTAATTCGTCGATTTGATTGCAGGGAAAAATTGAGCTCTGATGAAAGATTTGTGGATGAACTTCGAACTACGTTAAGATTTATGTTCGCAGTCATATATAGGAGATTAAAAAAGGTAGGTTTTGCGCAAACCTCTCATGAAATGCTTTTAAATTTGTTTGTTGCTTTTAAACATGAACTGTCTGTGCCAGTGTAAGTAGTGGCAATAATATGAACACGCTTTCCTTGGTAGGGATGGAACTACCTGAAAAATATAAGCAGAATTTCGACGTTTCGAGCGCCCCTTCGTCTGGAGTTTCTGCGAAGTCGCCTGGACTTTCTACGAAGGATCTTCGCTCGAAACGTCGAAATTCTGCTTATATTTTTCAGGTAGTTCCATCCCTACCAACGAAAGCTTGTTCATAATAATAATAAACAGGTTATCATAATCGGGACGAGGCGACATCAGTTTTATCGCTTTCAGGACGATATCATAAATGTTCCTTGTTCGCTGCCCTCGTGCACTCGTGACATATGATATCATCCCTCAAGCGATAAAACTGTTATCGCCCCGCCCCTCATATGATAATCTATATTTGTTCATTATATGCTCTAGCATTGTTGTAAAGGAAATTTACCGAGTTTAAGGCTTTAAATGGTCTACTAAAGTACCTTTTGAATTCAACGAGCTAATTTTTGAGGCCAGAATATTTAGCATGAGAAGAGATTTTGAAATATTTCCAAATCTCAGCAAATGATATGATACAATATAAGTCTTTGTTAATTGTTTGTTGTAATTCTGTACATTGTGCTAAATCTCGCTTTTTTATGATGTTTGTTTCAGATTGATGTACCAACTTTAATTATCAATAAACTAGTTAAGAATGCTTTACAGCATTTAGATTCTTATTTGAAAGTCAGGCGAAAATTAAGAACAAGTAAGTTTTAAAATGGAACCGCCGAACCGGTCATTATTTATAGCGGGGGTTGGCACCGAAGAGAAAAGGGTTGGGTAAAAAAATTTATTGTCATTTCCAAAGCATGCATGACTCACTAAAGTATTGAAGACTGAAAAGCAATGTCAAAAGCAATGGCTCTTGTATACATATTGTAGATCGGCAATCTTCCATTTTGGCGTGTTCTGTTTCAGATCCTGACAGTGATTTTAAAGACGCGACATCGTTAGTTTTAGAAGAATTAGGAGAAAATATGCACATAGCTTTACACAGTAGAGCTAGCGAACAGCAGTATCAGAGACAGCTTGTGGAATCATTGCTACCATTACTGCTGCCTTCATCTGCATTGGGTTCCAGGTACGTTTGTGGGCATATCTTTGAACAAAACAACATCCATGATTGCAGAATGACATGCTGTTGCAATGGACCATTTGCATTATAGACTAAATTTTGATCTTGCGAAATGTTGTAAAATGTGGATAATATAGCCTTGCGAAGTTTGCCGTTTTTCAGTCATTTTGTATTACGCACGGGAAGTTGACAGCCCAATCGGGTGTTGGGGCATCAATTTCCCGTTTGTAATACAAAATGACTGAAAATTGCAAATTTCGCAAGGCTATATTATCCGCATTTTACAACATTTCGTAACTAAACTTTGGAATATTACTAATTTTGTGATGCTCTTTCAAGCTGTGATGAAATTTTTGTGTAGACTTGTTTAGATTAAAATTTAGTCTATAATGCAAATGGTCCATTTTGTGTGCGATTTTCTGTAAAATTTGAGTAATTCCTCTGATGGATCATTGGATGTAAATCTCAACCTTGTTGTTATTATCAGAATTGTTGCAAGCTTGTTCCAACAAGTCCGATACAGTCATGATATAACAATATTGTTACAACCTTGTAACATTCTTATACATGCATGACTGTATATCAGACTTGTTAGAACAACCTTGTAACAAGTCTGATAATGCCATCAAGCGTGTTACAACTTGTTAATACTGTAGCTTGTTGCATGCAAACGTGTTACAACATCTAGGAACAAGCAGGGTTGTACAAGCACAACCTGTAACAATTAACTTGCGCGTTTTTACGTGTGGAGTGCGATTTTCAGCTTCTGATGCATGAACGAGAGACGAGATATGAATATTCTGAATCTTATAGACTCTCTCATCTCAACATTCATAACTAATCCACTCGTTCACATCCAGCACAAGAAGAAAATCGCGGCAAAAATTGCAAGTGTAAACGGGCCTTTAGGAATCGACACCAAACCAATCCACAATATATCATGGTATCCTTGTTATTAGAGTGTCAATGTTTTATATTCATTTAGAAGTACACGTGGACTGTTTCGAGAACTGTTGGTGTACGCTGTATTTACGACAGGAATAGATACTCTTGTTGAAGCGGTTTGTACATTTCATTACAAAATTTTTAAGAGGAGATTTTTTTGCATGGGCGTACCGGAAGGAAATATTTAGGGGGCGGCAAGATTGTCCGGAACCTACAAAAATTTGGGAAACATCACTAAATTTTCAACAAAATTTACAGAATTTGTCCCATTTATTTTTTTTTATTAACCAAAATTGCCCGACTGTTCAGCGAATATTGCCCGACTGCCCAAAAAAGTTTTTTGTATTTTACGTAACACGCGCTCAAAATTTTTTGTATGTATACAAATAGATGTTATGTAGCGCTCAAAACACGCGCTCAAAATTTTTTGAGCGCTTAACACGCGCTCAAAATTTTTTGTATGTTACGTAACACGCGCTCAAAACTCATGCGTATAATATTCCACTTGAGGTTATGACTAAATTGAAAGTTTTTATTTTTCGATACGTTTCTCAATCGGCAAACAAACTTAAAAAGTATGTTTAGTGCTTTATCTGTAAAATAATGCTAAAATGAACAGATTTTAGATGATACGCCAAAGAGAATATGATGCCTGAAGCTCAGTAAGTTTTGCTTATATGGCTGTAAATATGGCTTCAATTTTAAAGCATCATTGATAATATTGTATTTTAATTGACAATTTTTAACTATTTTTCATGTTTCTCAACCGGCAGATGCATTTAACTAAAACAAAGTAATTTTGAGAGGAACGCCAAAAAGATTTTAGGTTTTGAACGAAAAGTTTCATTGCAAATACGTGACATTGAAAAAAATTGCCTCGTAATATTTACAGTATGACACTTCCACAGCAGTTGCGACGGGAGAGTGCGTCCCAAGGGAAAATCTGGCCCCCCTCCCCCACCGATGTCATATACGAGGCTGGTACTTCCAGCGCAATCATCTTCAGACTACACGGATGAAAGATGGGGTTTTTTGTATTAAAATAGAATTTTCGAAGGAAAACCTATATACATTTTACACCATGCTCATATTTTTTTCCGTGTACGGTTTGCATGCATGCATAAATAAAGTTATGGTTCTGTGTCTGATGTATAGCATTCACTATTCCAGCATTGACGATGGCTGTAAATTACAGTGCTGTATTACATTTTTAGGATTTTGTCAATCAAATCCTCTTGGTTTTACTGGATGAAGAATCTGTAAGTCGACGTACATACATCTTTATTGATTCAAAAAGTTACGATACATTTTTAAAAAACAAGTACGATTGTACTCGATATTTGAAAAAAGACAAACTAAACAACAACACACTGTTCAACCACACACTTATTGAGTCCTACACAATTCATATATTGTCGTTATTGATATGTTTATTTTATAGGGAATCGTGGTTGACAGATACTAATTTAGTTAAGCAATTTAGTACTGACTGCTAATCTGATTTGTGACAATCTTTTTAAAATTTCTTACACTAAATAATTTCACCGTTTCTTTAATTGTGTTTTTGGTCCGCAATATCTGATATTAATCTGATTTTAAGTCTGAATGATTTTTGGTGTAATTCCTTTACGTTTCCAAATATGATTTTTTGCATGTGCATTATTTGGGTCACTCTAAACCATCAACTTTTCCGTCGATATGATGTCATTCAATGGGGGCATTTTAAGCATTTCTTTTTGTTCCAGATGGAAGAACCGTTAGAACCATGTTCAGATGACGTTGAGGCGTTGGCAGAATTTGCAAAGCCGCGAGGAAAAGCTCCATTTCATGTATGTATGTTGGCGGCAATGAAATCTCGGCTTGTTTGCGTGTTTGTCTTTTGAAACCGTAATAATCTAGAAATCTGGAGTTTAAAAATCTTTCTTGTTTTTTTTTTCTCCGCAGGCTCTACGTTCAACAATGCCTCAAATAATAAACACACCGTCTGTTTTATTTCGTTTTATACAATTCATGAAAACACAAGCATCGTTGAATATTTTACAATTTTGTCTTACATTAGGTAGGTAAAATGAACGAGTTATTTTACTTGCTATACTCGACGTTTTATATAATACTTTATTCTGATCGTTTAATTGGCTGTTTATGGTCACGTCATAGTGTTATTCTTTAAATCGATTTCAAAATACGAAATTTCGGCACATTCCTTGCCAAGATGGAGGAAATTGAAGCCGTTATTGGATGTCAGTTCCAATCCCATTCTATTGTTTTTGTCCGCGCGGTTAACACGAAGCTGGCTTCACTTTTTATGGACTCGAGGTCTCGCTCCAGATACGTATATGGAGCTCACTGGCGCGAGTCTACGAAAATGGCGGGAAAAATGTCTGCCAACATAATAGGGGTAAAATGATAGGGTGAGATACGGAAAAAGAAAAGCATTTACTATAGAAAAACGGCTGATATAAGCTCGGGAATTTCACCGGTCGTATCTTTCTCGTGACAGGAAGTTATACTGAGTTTACATTGTCGTGATTGTCTTTACTATTTCTAGTCTTTCAAATACAAGCAGTTGATACGCGGACGTTTGACCCCGCGGTATTTCTAAAACATCCCCTATGTATTATTCCATTATCATGTATGTTGTGTTTTTACAGAGGATTTTAACAAACGTAGCCTAGTTCCAGATTTAACCGACCATGACGAAAAAGAATTATTGAAAGAGGTTTGTTTACCTATTTTAGTTTAGTTTAGTTTTTCACTCATTGATGAGCGGATTTCCCAACGCCATATTGCCCAATAGACCTAAGTATGCATAATGATGTCACAAGGCTTGATGCCCACGAGGAATACTGGTCTTAGTAGTCATCGCCTGGGAAAATTAAACAATTCAAAATGGCCACTATCGAAATTTTTCCGGGCGATGACTACTAAGACCAGCATTCCACGCGGGCATCAAGCCTTGTGACGTCATTATGCATAAGTGGCATAAGGTTTATTGCTAGAGGATCCGAGAAGACGCGAAAGTCTAACCATGTACTGATGTCAATAGGCAATGTATCGGAAGTTTGAAGTGAACGTGCTGCGTGTGCCCATTAAGCATCGATCCCATGCGAATCCCCATGCATATTCTACTAAAATTTGTTGTTAAAGATAGCACCGACCAGTGCCACTGTTTTCAAAATAGAGCATCCAAACTGTTTGCACTTTGACCTTTTCGTTTCCGGTATTCATGGCGTGCTAATATCACATTTCAAATCTACTCCAAAACGTGATAAAGTTCCAGAACATTAGCAGGCAGTGGTATATAGTAATTGTAGTACTGTAGTACTGTTTATCTGGGAATGCTAAAAAATTTGCTGTTGTTTAGGCGAAAACGATATACAACAAATATTTCGTCAAAGACGCTCCAGATTTTATACCATTTGAAACGAGTATTGTGGATAGCCTGAGGAAAGGTGTGTGTTGTACAATCTTTGATCTTCCTCAATGCATGGATGTTGTCAGAGGTGTAGAACTGAAAGGATAACAAGGGGGTTCTTTATATAAGATGGGGTGTTAGAAGACGTGAGGGTGACAGGCGTGGAGGGGGGGCAATATGATAAACATGGAAAGTTACAGTATTTATTTTTGGTTCTAGTAATTCTTCAATTAGTGTGTTTTGAAGTAAAAGATTCCGATGACCGATATACAGTACCAAAGCTATTTCATGTTGGAACCACATACATGACCTAATAGTATGATCATAGTAATCAAGTACAGATCACTAACATTGCCGCAAAAAAACCCAATTTTTTATTTGTTCATATGAGATGGTAAACGTACCATTTTAAGATTGACTGACACAGGCTTAGTATAACTGATATTTTGTTGCAGTTGTGCAGTCCTCGTCCGACCAGTTGACAAGGATTGAAATGGCGACCCCGCTCTACAGGTAATATACAGTACAGATAGTAAAATTATCAACATGGTCTCTTCATTTTTATGATGCATGTCCTCATACGGTCATACTTAAATTTATGATGTAAATCATCATATATAGGTGTTAATTTTAAAGTTGCATATAATTAAGTGTGCACCACAAGCCTAAGACAACACTTAGCAGGGAAGCTTAGAAGGGAGGTTTTCGTCCCCCCGTCAGGGTGAGGGGTCAGATGGGTTAGGTGCCTCCAGTTAGGAGGGGTCGGAGTGGGGGGTGGGGTGAGGGTCAGGTTATCAAAGTGTCTGTATGATGATATACGTCATACATAAAAGTGCACCCGTATGATGATATACATCGTAGATTCAAGGATGACCGTGTGATGATATACATCGTACAAATGAAGAGGATGTACTAAGAAATTATATCATTCAGCCATGGATGATGTTAGTGGGTTCGTGGTGGCACAATATATTAAGCGCATTAGGAAAATTCTATGGTACTCGTGTTACATTTTGAACTCGCTCGACATGGCGAAGTTCTGTTTATATTTTTCTGGTAGTCGTATCTCCCCACTTGCATCGACCGTTTTAGAACTAATAGAGCCATTGAGCCATCCAATATTGCCCAGAATCTTCAGTTGTTATTTCACTAAAGGTTATGAATTGTTTTATGTTGTTCTACACTAGGGCATACGAACATGTGTTTGATCAGTTGGAACACACCTATCTACCATTATTTCACCAAAGTGACGAGGTATGCTTATTCAATTGAAATAGAATGAGATGGTAACATGATTGTGAAATTGTCAAGGAAGCTTTCTGACTGGCCCTTTGTCTTTCAGGTAGTTCAGTTACCGACCACGGGCGGCAGCTTATATTACCTGTACTAATGTTGGTTGTATATATTTTTAGTATTTTAATATGATTTGTGGGAACAGAGATCGTGATAAACCAGCTGTGAAACCAACACAAAGGTATAAAGATAAACAAGAATTTAAAACTTTTTGATATGACTTTATTGAACGGCGTTGCAAATAAGATTAGATTTGACTACCGCTGCCGCCCTTCATTACTGATTAAGTACGCAGCCATGTGATTGGTTAATCGGGTAGATTGAACGTATCTGATTGGTTAATTGTCCCTTAATGAACCTCACTAATAATCCAGCCGGAATCGGAACTCAGTTTTGGCTACTTATGGTTATATGGGTTATATGGTCGGATGTGAAACAGGTATACACTTAAAAGAATGAAGGGCATGCCTTCAAAATTTGGAATATATAGTATCTCTGGTTGTATGTGGATATACTTAAAATGTAATGTAATCTGTTTGCCGATGGGGTCATCCATTCATTTAAACAGTAGGCGTACGCGAAAACTGTAAGAATTCCCTTCCCCTAAATGGATGACTTCTATCTTCATTATTTATTCACCAGAGCTCTGAAAAAGAAACTTGAACCAATTGGCAAGAAGTTAGTGAACAGTTTGAAAGATATCTTACCATTGTCCAAAGGTAGGATATGCTCCTGTTTAGGTCTAAATGTATAAAATTTAAGGCTCGTTTACATTTTAGTTGCGATTTTCTTCTTCTGATGGATGTGAACGAGTGAATAAGTTAGGAATGTTCAGATGAGGGTACATATACTCAGAACATTCATTACTCATCTACTCTTTCACATACAGCAGAGGTGAAGGCTATTTCAGATACGGTAGAGCACCTAGTCCCCAGGCCTTTACCAGCGCGGCCGCGAAATTCAATATGGCGCCAAGCTAAGGAGTGAAGTT
>CACRXK020011401.1:0-16385 GCA_902702795.2 Paramuricea clavata | reverse complement strand
AAAATCATAAGACAAAATCTATACGGTATGTCCTGGCCCACTCCTGGGAAGGGATATTAATAATTGAACGGTACATCAGCTTATTTTTTGTGCAGCTACAGTAAACTTGTTTCAGCTACTGATCAAAATAACTTGTCCTAATTTGTCATTTCCCAAAGTCCTGGGTCTAGTCGCGCAAATCCCATGTTGGAGGGACAAGAAATATAGCAGCACATTTTAAATTAAGAGTTTAATGTGAAAAGGAGATATTTCATATTTGGTCGTCTAAAAGGTTGATATTTGATAGTAGATACTTCTACTCTTTCACATATTTGACGCCTGTCACTATATATTTTGTCCCTCCAAACGATCCCAGAATGCACTGTGATCTCTTTTGGGAAAACGCTACTTAAGCCGCCACTAATCAGAAAAAATATTTTACAAGCTTTGTTGACAATTAATGCCTTTAGATGTTGTTGATTTTTAATGAAATAATCTAAGGCTATATTAGGAAACTGTTGCATTCAAGCATCTTGTTTTGCAAGAAATCTGTCTGCCTTGCCATACATATATTCATAAAAATGAACATTCCTCACGATTTGAGGTATCAAACACATCCAAAAAGAGCAAAAATTAAAACACGCGAAGTTCTGATTCCCTGTCGAAGCCATTTTGGAATCCTTCGGAATGCAGTCATAAGTGTCACGGACCGGACAGGACAGGACAGATTTGAGTTAGATGATAGCCATTTCATGGCTTGCTACAAAAATTAACATTCCTCACGATTTGTGGTGTCACATTGCCTCAAGCATCTTGTTTTGGAAGAAATACATATATTCATAATATAGATTTGTGGTGTCAGATTGCCTCAAGCATCTTGTTTTGGAAGAAATACATATATTCATAAAATGACATTCCTCACGATTTGAGGTGTCAAATTGTCTCAAAAATCGAGACCAAAAAGAGCAAAAATTAAAACACGCGAAGTTCTCACTTCTCACGCTATTTTCAAAACAAACAATCGCCATATGGTCGGAATCATTTGGAATATGCAGTCGTGTCACGTGAAAACTACTGACAGGATAAGGACAGAACAGATTTGAGTTATATGATAGTTAAATGGCTTGGGTGAATAAAAAATTTAAATCACATCACGGAATATATTGGTAAGGAAATTAAAAAAATATATACGGAAAATTATGAAACAAGTATGCATGGAATACACCATGCAGCTAAAATCACTTGTATTTTTTTTGTTATATTTTGTATTTCTTGTATATAGTTAATTTCTTGTAAAAGGTAATTTCACGCCCCTCATGGAAAACAGCCTTCCAACGGCTGTTGAGGCTAGCGTGGTTTAAATAAAGTTTTGTATCCTCTCGCACCCCTTCCCCTCTCCTGCACCCCTGGAGCAATTCCATCCCTGTTATTAACTTATTACTGCATAGATGCCAAGGTTGTGTTTTGTCCATGCGTGAGATGAACACACCGCAGCTACCGTAGGGGGGTCCGGGGCATGTCCCCCCCCCCGGAAAAATTTTGAAATTTGGGTCTCGGAAACGGCATTTCCAGCGTTCTGAGAACATATTTGGGTGTTATTTTTGGTTCTCAAAAACAATATTTCAGAGGTACATTTTGTGTTAAGAATAAGGCACAATGTTTAACAAGTATTAGTAATAATGCATGTGAAACATGTGCAAATGCAATATTAGTCAAAACAAAAACTACAATTCCAAGAGTAAAATTTTAAAAGATCATTTATATATATTTAGGAATATTATATTGTAGTTAAAAGTCAATAATTGGAGTTTACATTTAAGTTTATAGTTGTATACTTATACGCATATATCTCAATATGTTTATGCGTCTTTAGATTTTACATCGGTTATAATAACTGCTTTATAAATAATTTAGCAGGGCTGAGTAATAGCCTCGCCTACTAAGTACGTCAAACGTAAGCCGTATAATTGATAGCTTGATGCAATAGCGATTAAAAAATGCGCTCAAGTTACATCCTGAAGTAGTGTGTTGATTGCAATGTCCGACAGTGATAACATTATTAAATACACAAGGAAACACGAGTTTTACAGTCTGATGTTTATTGATAGCTTTAATATATCAAAAGAAATTAGTTCAAACATTTTACAATCACCATTATTTCTCTACATTTTAGCTTCTCAGCTAACTTTCTGCTTATGCGTGAGATAATCAAACTGAAGCGTGTGAGCGTGAGGAATGATGCTGCGGCGTGTGTCACACCGACTCACACGCTTAATGCGGAGACTTGGCATCTATGCATTAGGGAGTTTGCGCATGTAAGACGGCAACTTCACAACGGCAAAATACACATTTTCACGTCTCGTATAGTACGTCAGCATTTCAAGCCGTGACAGGTAGTTTGTCTGTTGACTCTGTTTTACTCGTTCGAAACTGTATTGAATTCATACGTAAGTCAATACAAGACAAGATTTCCATACAATCATTTATTTCAACTAACAGTGGGTATATATTATGTGGATATTAAATGGATTGCCCCGTCGTCATGATGTCGCCGTCTTACATGCATAAACTCCATTTTGTTGCAGTACGACTATAAAGTGATACGCAATTAATTCACCTTGTGAAATACGGACATAACTTGGGAATGCCGAACATAATTCCTCCACATTTTCATAAACATCTTTCAAATTCGATGGACTCACTTCGATCTTTTTCTGACAGTCCAGCGCGATTGAAATAGTATCTTTACCGCTGCTATCTCGACCGTGTAGCTTCCTGATGGATTTCACCGAAAGCAAACATAATACTTGATCTTCCTCTAGAGTGGATTCATCATTTTCGCCATAGAAACCAGAAGTAACTTTAACAACCTGTGGTAATTTGAATTTTTTTAAGAATTCAGAGACGGTGAAATTGGTTGTGCTCCATTTAAGTTTATTCAATTCCAATTTATTTATGTCTGGCGATGAATTGTCCATGACTGTTTAAAGTGTGGTGTCGGGTATCATTCCTGTTTCTATTTCGGAAGGCATACTTCGAAACTCGGACTCGAAGAAAATCCGGACTCGAGAAAAACCCGGACCAGGAAAATATCCGGACTCGATCGTCTTTGAGAGAACCCGGGGATTTGACTTTTGAAACCCCGGTCTCGAAAATCGAAATAAAAAAACAAGAACTCTGTATACGAGAATGGAAAGGTTTTTTGCAAAGGTTTAATAATAGTTAGCATGATAAACGATGATCTCTTTATAATAATACTCAGTATACATCTTTAAATAAATTTCTAGAGTGCTGTTAAGCTATCTGGCGTAGTGTTGATAAGTTACGAAATCTGAGTCAAGATCGGTAATAATTTGCGCATTTGTGCTCTCGCGCGTGTGTCCCTCTCCCTTCCCGCTTTCTAGATAGATAGATCGATAGATAGATCCAGAGCTTTGGTTTCGGAAGATGCAGATAATTTTTGACTCACGGATGTTGCTTCGCAATTAACATCTGTGAGTCTTTGTGGTTACTTGATTGTGGGCACAGAATACTATACAGAAGTCCATCTCCATTGTTTTTTGCGTAAGCTCTATTCGTCATGCATGACTCGTCACTCAGCAAGTACCGTAAACAGAAACAGTCACCCTCCTTGGAAATATTAAAAATGGCACACGCCAGGGGTGTGACTGCTTCTGTTTCCGGTACTTGCGCTTGCGCAAAAACCAATGGAGATGTACTTCTGTATAGTATGGGGCAGGTGCTGTAAAACATTTTTATTGTTAAAAACATTGAGTTTACTGATATTGAATTATGCATAATTGATTTTCCTAGTTAGTTTTTTCAATTAAAAGAGCTGAAATGCACCTAGTAAAAACCATCAATCAAAAGGCTGAACTGTAACCTCGGGTATAATTTATTTATACTCTGATACCTCTATCACGTCTGTATCAGTTCTAAACTATTCTCCTTCGGCCTAGGTACAGTAAGCGGCATCCCTTAATTATTATTCCACTGTTTCTACAGCTAAAACAAAGAGCCAACTTTAAAAAAGCCAACAAAGCTTTTTCTAAAAAAAAACAAAAAAAAATTAAAAAAAACAAAGCTTTTTCTAAAGCCAACTTTATCTATACCGAATATAGGTCTATCAGTTGTAAACTGTGTCCATGTCCAGTAAGGAGACTTCCTTGTTTGTTCAGTGTCATTACAGCTGGAAGCGTAAATTAAACTAACTTTATTTGTGCTCTGTTAAATTGATCAACTGATTTTTATGATCTGCAAACTCCTGCTTCGAGTTTGAATTCCATACATGCTTAACCTCTTCATAATATTGTGAATGTTTTGAATTAATTTCAGGTTGATTGAATGGTGTTTGCTGTTGTGAACCTTCGTTTCTCAAATAATCCTGGACTTTTGGTGTTGATGGAGCATTTACATAAATTGCATTGCCGGTAAGGTGAGCTGAATTGTCCATCGAGACATAGATATCAAGGTTGTTCTGGTTAACAACTGAATGTTTGTCCTTTTCACAATCAATATATTCATAAATGTTTTTCTGAAATAAGCTCATGTCAACGTAATCATCTTCGTCTGTGGTCGCACTAACTTCGGGGCGATTTTGTGCAGGTTCGTCGTGTACTTCAGCTGTCATCGTAGATTCCGCATTACTTTGTACAGGACTTGGTGAGGTGTTGGGTTGTGACCGTTGAACAGTCGCCATACTTTCGGAAAAAGTTAAATTGTATATCTTTAATCGTAGGTTCTTGCTGTCGAAACCTGCATGTAGCGTACGAACAAAATCTTCATAACTTCGGCCATTTTTAGTGAAACGTTCTGCGACTGTGCAGCGGATGGGTAGGTCCGTCGGTAGACCTATACAATGCGCCAGTTCACCCACCCCTCCCTCTACGGTAGTTGCGATAACTTTAACTTCCGTCGTTACCTCTTTATGAAAGACTACTTCAGTGAGACCTGTTAACGCGCTGTTGCACTGATTCGAATTTTGATCGGCCTGCGAACGGGTGCTTACAAAGCACACCCTCGATGGCAGGCCGTAGTTTGTCACGACTTCAGAGAGTGTATATTTCCGGCAGTCTAGTAAGGGGGTAAAAGTCGCCAGGGATTTGTAGGAAAGAGTCATGTCTCCTTTTGTGTCAGTATTCTGACAAAGGACACTTTTCTTTTTTCTGTCAATCTTTTGAATTTGTATTATGTCACCAACTGTGAACGTGCTTTCATTATTGGCATTCCTTGATTGAGGCCCCAAGCTTTTCACTCGTACGTATTGTATGTTAGGAAAAATGGATTGAAAATTTTCTATTTTACACGGCTTGTACTTACATTTGGACGGGAAGATTAGGACTTGTGTTGGACATGTTAATGGAATTATTACTTGCTTGCCCGAATTGTCCGTACCAAGTAGCTCTCGGTCTGAATGTATTTCGTGCAAGGCTAGTATCTGTTCACTACTTATGGTCGTGTTTTCGTTTTTGCCACAGAAACCATCAACGACTCGAACAATCTGAGGTAGTTGATAATCTTTAAGAATTTTTGATAAATTCTTCCGTGTTTTGCTCCAAATGAACGATCCAGTGAGTTCCGTATCGTTCGCCATTTAATCACACTGATTAAATCACAAGTAGATCTGAACAATTTTGCTTTAAATTATCACCAACGAGTGACTCGGTCAGAAGTCAGAACACTTTCGAACTATACTCGAATATATCACAGTGAGCTGATCTCTCAGAGACTGTCGAATTTGTGACCAGAATGATCAGTGTGTACTGCTTTTAATTCCTCTCTTGTTACTAGAACCGTACGTGCAGACGTTCCGCGTAATCCGAAAACTCACTCGCCCACGCAATGCTATTCCTCCAAATGAACTTTGTATAAAGCTTGTTTCATGCATGACAAAGTGACTTTGAATTTGCTTTTACATAAGTTTTTCATGTATATTAGCAATAAGTAGTATGATTTCTCATCCAATTTGGGAAAAACTCACACTCGACTTGTATAATTCGTGAGTTTTTCAAAGACGTGACTTTCCAAATTGTAATATTTATAAATAACCACTCATATTGTATTTACACCAGAGCACTTCGTGTTTCCGGCGTGTCGAAACCGAAACCAATTTTGCCAAAACTGCCGTTCATTTTGGAAGCCCAGATCTCATATCTTTGCTAATAATGCATCCGTGCAAGTGGGCTAACCGACGAAAATTCGGAGCTAGAAGTCTTCCTAAAGACCCGGTTCAGACGGCGAACTTTTCATGCGCTGAACCTAATATACGACGGTCAAATACGACAGAAGAGCCGCATCGGAGTACATCAATTAAGATTCGATACGGCACAAAATACTGCAAGTCATGTCCTATTATGCGATACAGGGCGAGACACAAGTTCGACATGGGTTTAGACGCCATGGTCCACAGGCGGCCCAGACGTGTATCAGTGTATAGTAAATATATCATTATAGAATATACCTCTGAGAATATACTAAACAATAAAATTTGTAATGAATTTTATATTCTAGAATCATATTTACATGCCTACTTTGATTGTATATATGTGATCGTCTTTTATTTCTGAGCGACTTTACATTCGATGCCTGCGACTGTCTTCATAGGTGATAGTATGAAGACAGTCGCAGGCATCGAATGTAAAGTCGCTCAGAAATAAAAGACGATCACATACAATCAAAGTAGGCAAGTAAATATGATTTTAAAATATAAAATTCATTACAAATTTTATTGTTCAGTATATTCTCAGAGGTATATTCTATAATGATATATTTACTATACACTGATACACGTCTGGGCCGCCTGTGGACCATGGTCTCATGCTTTTCGTGCGCCGAACTTAATCATGCATTCTTTTAATTAACGTTCATTATCATATACGATTACGATATACTGTACTAGCAATTGAGCACTAAAATTTCTGATATAGTTTACTTGTATTTTGGCACGGCACAATTCCAATGTGTAAATCAGCAACCGAACTTGTGCCGTATTTAATTTGATTAGCTTTGATTAGGTTTGGTTCATGCCACGAAGCAAAACAATGCTACTTCCCCCTATGGTTCTAGTATTCGCAAGTAATTTTATGTAGCCACGATTAGTTAGCTGTGTTCTGTACATGACTTTACAGAATTTAGTCTTGGAGCCATGGAGTATATTATTATTATTATTATTAAATTTGTCACGAATATTTACAAAGACACTGATAAACAATATACATAACAAGCTACAAGACAACACACGTGACTGGAATGTGGAACAGGACTTGCGTCCCAATTAATACCTCACCCCATATATACTTCATAGGCACTTTCTCGGTGTGAGAACAAACGAACATAAATAACAGAAGTGTTATGATTAGAGATACTTAAAACGATTTTATCTAAAATTATTTTATTCAAAATATTTCAAAAATAGCAATCCTTGACGCGCATGTTTTTCAAGTATTGAATTACTGAACTGCATGATACTCGTAAACAAACTAACAAAGAACGCTTACGCATATATTATTTTGTGTATAGAGTGCGTAGGGTAACTTTCGGTACTGCAGGGTGTCTCAAAAAACGTGACCCTTTAGAAATCACTCTTTTGTTGTTAAAAGCGCATTATTAGGCCAGGGTCAAACGTCGAATTTTTCATGTGCCGAACCTAATGTTAAAGTGCCTATATCATGGTTTTTGAGTTTGCATGTCTCGAAAGTTTAGGGTATTTTAAGACAATTTGCAATATATTTTGCTATTGAAAAATTTCATCTTGATGGATTTATTGGCTCTTAAAGGTACCGGACATGACGTCAAAAGGAGAATTTTGTTGCAATAATACAAAGGAAAACTGATTTGCAATTCTCCTTTTGACGTCATGTCCGGTAACTTTAAGAGCTAATAAATCCATCAAGATGAAATTTTTCAATAACAAAATATATTGCAAAGAAATATATTGCAAAGTGTCTTAAAATACCCTAACCTTTCGAGATATGCAAACTCCAAAACCATGATATAGGCACTTTAATGAGCTAAGTTCTTTGCCAGTTCACTTCATTTACATTATAGGTTCGGCACATGAAAAGTTCGACGTTTGACCGTGGCCTTATACACCTGGGAATTTAATGAAATACTCCTTGCTCCGTAGTCAGTCGTTTTAACTTTCAACAAGACGCCTGCTCAGGCGTTCACACTGACCTGAAAATGACGACATACCTGCTATGGTAGGCCTACTCTGGGGCGGTAAATCGCCCAAAATCCCATTAAATCGCGGGTTAAAATTGTCAAATTTCTCTCAAATCGCCTAAAATCGCATTAACTCGCCAACATGCATTCTGTTTGATACATTCAGTCTATGTACTCAAGTTTATCAATTGCTGCTATTTTGCTGACAAATCATGTAGTGAACAATGTTTTGCTGCCCACGTTGTTCACAGTTGTCAACAATATTGAACAATGTTGTTGAGCCTGAATCGGGTGTAACAATATTGTTCAATATTATTGACAGCTATGAACAATGTGGGCAGCAAAACATTGTTCAATCCTGTTTTCATCAGTATTGCATCAACCTGAGCGTTTTTACGCGTGTAGTTAATTTAGAAATTAGAATTCCTACTATTTATATAAGATATACTTCATGTAAATTAAACATTACGGCATTACGCCGACAGTTTCCGAATGCGTGACGATACTGTTTATATCAAACCTTATACAAATAATGAATGTTTATGAGTGCAATGGTAAGAATATTTTCATGAGGTGAAAGATGGAATGTTCCATTCAACGAGGCGACAGCCGAGTTGAATGGAACATTCCATCTTTCACCGAATGAAAATATTCTTACCATTGCACGAATGAAAACGTTCATTATTTGTTTTATATAATACCAAAATAGACTAATATTAAAAAGTTTACTGTAAGCTCCCGCCATTTTGACGAGTCATGTATTTGCATTTTAGCATTTATTTATTTATGATTATATTTACACATCATACCCACATCACTAATGTGTTTTTCAGTGGGGTCCTGCATGATATAATCATTAACAAAATTTACTTACATAAATATACACAATTAATAATATACAACGTTACGAAATAGGGCAACGAATAATTAACTATATCTAATAAGTACAACTAGGAATAGTTATATGGTATGTGACCTAAGTAATGACTTAAATTGACTCAGAGAATCGGTGTTTCTGACGGAAACGTCCAAGTTGTTAAAGTCTTTCGAAGCGAGGTAGGTTGGTTTATATTTACCCCAGTTCGTGTTGACTTTCGGGAGATGGAGGTTGTTACACGATCTTGTGCTGTAGGAATGGATTCCGCTATTAAATCCCATTTACTGAGTTTCGAATATCGGGTTAAAATAAACTTCGATCACCGTAAGAGAAGCATTTTGACGGATGCGATTTATCGAAAACATAAAGAGTGCAATGGAATAAAACGTATAGTACAATCGCAAGAGTGCAATGGAACGTATTCCATTGCACTCTTGGGAAATGGAATTTTCTATTCAATATCACGTGACCATAAACAGCCAATTAAACGATCAGAATTCAATAAGGTATTATATAAAATTTTATAAAACATGTTTACAGCATGAAGGATGCACGAGATTGAAACAGTTTCAATAAAATGCAAGCTAAATAAAGAAGTGTTGACAAGATACAAAACAAGACAATTTCACTTTATACAAGGGTGATAAGGTAATTTATAGGATTATAGCTTATTATTAATACTGTATAAATACATTGTGCGTTTCTACCCCCTGTGGGCTGTGGTTCTTTTGGAAATCAAATATTTATTATATTTTGCAATTTTAAGACGTGTGTAGTTTTATAGTTATAGGTTGGCATATTGCAATTGTGTACCGTACACGCCCCTTAAGTAGAGTTTATTTATTAACTGTTTACAATATTTGTGGTATATTAAATGTAGCCATGAATGACCACATGACCCCACAAGATGAACCCCAATGGCTTCTAAATAGACAATGGATGAAAAGTTCATGAATATTGAGCTTTATATATATATATATATAATTCAGGTTAAACACAATAATTAATTAACCTAGCTTTATATAAAATGTACATACATGTTCTAATAATTGTATTTTGTTTCATACAATGCATATGTGTGTGGAAACATTACATTATTCAGCTCGCTCCCCATTGGGGCTTTTCAGTGACCGATTACATCTGCAAGTATTAGGATTACTTATGTTAGCCTAGACTATTTATCTTTACAACAATGAGAATGTTACCCTGGGTGCCAGAGCCTCTTGTGAAAGAAGTGAGGACACGACGAGGAGGCTCTGGTCACACGAGCATGCAGCCTCACTTTGGTGAGTTCAATATTTGAACTCTGTCTGTGATTGGTCAATATTTATGTGAGTCTTTTCATTGGTTAACCGATGAGCGTCGGTTTACCAATGAAAAGACTCGCATAAATTTAGACCAATCACAAACAGAGTTCAAATATTGAACTCACCAAAGTGAGGCTGGACGCTCGTGTGACCAGAACCTCATCGTCGTGTCCTCACTTCTATCACAAAAGGCTCTGGTACCCAGGGTATGAGAATGTAGAATATGATATTACTTTCCTAACTGTGTTTATCCTAACCCATCCTGACAATTTTGCCCTGTGGGAGGAAACCGGGGCAAAATATAAAATTCAATTACCTTGAAAACACCTAAATTGCAATCCCTAAAATTTAAGATTTTTTCTTAAATCGCCTTAAATCACCTAAAATCGCATTAAATCACAGTGCTTGAAAGTCCCAGTTTTTCCTTAAATCGCCTAAAATCGCCCAAAATCGCATTATCTCACGGCGATTTACCGCTCCAGAGTAGGCCTTATGGTGCAGTAGACAAGAATATAAGTCGTAAACCGCAAGCATATTTTATGGATTTTTGAAAAAAATAAAAACCTTTTCGGGAGACCTATGGTGCAAATCTATAACTAGGGTTACTACCGCAAGGAAAGTGCTGCCTTTTTGCATATGAACTGAATGCAAAAATTTGTATTTCTAAACAATTCTCCAAAGGAAAGTTTACTGTTGACCCAATGGCGTCATTTCCACGTTTCATCGTTGGTAGCACATGTAGGTTATATCCCATATGTTTGCTGCACAAATTTGTTTCTCGTTCATCATTTAAGCTCAATCACAAGCTTATTATTAAATTGTGTGCACGGAATACGAGTAAATAACCAACATGAAAATGAGGCCATTGGGTCAAAAGTGGATATTAAGGTCTACTAACCTATTAGCTGGCAATGCACACTACTTTCAGTAATAACTCTGACTAATGCCAGACAAATTTACACCGTGTACCGCCAGACGATTTTACTTGTCAGTGGTAAATTAAAGTACTGTCAGTAAATGGTTTAACAAACACATCTGCCAATGTCTTTTATTAACCCATTAGCTGGTAATGCATCCTACTTTAGTATTTACTGTTTTTGCCTGTAAATGGGTTAATTTCGCGTCACGCCCCAATTCAAAATTTTACATTTTTACGATTTTTATTGTTTCTAATTGCAAATATCTCAGCGAGCATTTACCCCCCCCCCCCTTTAAAAAGAAAAGCACCATTGCAATCCTGCTCGGGAAGGGGGGGGGGGAGCAAATGCCGTCAAAACATTACACAAACCAAAACAATCATATATTTACTTACCGCTTGGCTTGGCCAAACATTCTGTATTTCATATCGAGAAAAAAACTTGAATATCTTCTAAACTCTAAGAAATTTGTTCAGAGTCAATGTGAATAAAATACGTCTTGTATTCAAGCGCTTTCATGTACAAAGTTTAGTTTGAATACGGCACAGAGTAGAAATATTTATTTTGAATTTTTCAAAATATCGGGGTTTTATTCGCACGCACGCGCCACGTTGATGCTTGGCCATATTTTATAGCCCGATCGATGCACGTGCAAGACCTTGCCGCTGGGAGTACTTTGACCTATAGAACCTATAGAATACACGACTACAATAAATGCCGTCTCATTAGTATTCTTAATGTAAAGAATACTAATTAGGATGGACTTTTATATAAAGAATACTAACGAAGATGAGTTTTATCAGGTATAAAGCCTCTTCACGTGACATATTATGGTTGACATGATTTGCCAATAAGCTTATGAATTATTACACTGGTCGATAGTGCCAGTGTTATAAAATGGGCAGTTGTGTCTTTGTAGTGTTTTTGTTTTTCATAAACGCAAACTCGACAAACCACTGAGGCACCGCAGGCTCAATTTTCAACAGTGGCGGTCATTTGTGGAATGGGCAAAATGTTTCAAACAATTACGTTAAAATTCTCAACGAATTGTACCTGTTTTATATGGATTTTGCATTGTATCGAACTCTGGACTTTCTTGCTAGTTTAATTAATGCCCAGCCTAGTCCCAGGCTCGCTCTCTCTGTACGCTGCTTCGATATATTTATTGAATAAGTTTTATGCCTGGGTGAACAGGTGGGAAATTTGTCTGAGCATGCGTGAGCAAAATGAGCCACACAATTGCGTGGAATACACGCAACGCGTGTTTACAAAAAGGCACAATCGTGTAAATATTGCCAAATGTTTGTACAAAATAAATGACTGTTTTATGTTGAAAATGGACATGATCTAAATTAATCATACAGGATTTTTTAGTGACGTTCTATTTCAGTACTCTGGTGGACTGTCCGTGTGCATTCGATCTGAAACAGTTGCTACTTTGCTGTCGAAAAATTTCGAATGTTTACATGAAAATAGAGGCAAGTCATGCATTTTACAACCTCGTAAACTGTATGAGCCCCTATTTTTACGCTTATACCTAAGATATCAAATAAAAATACATGAAACAGCGAACATTTTTAGAATGTTTTATCGTGAGGCCACGGCCAGTTTTAAAATATCTTTATTTCTGTTCCGGCCATCACCAAAATTACACTAAAGCCGGGCTTGAATATACAACAAATTTTGAATCTTATCAAGTACAAAAATATTTAACGTGTAATCAAGATATACTCATGAAATCGAAATTAATAGCGAAATTTTCAAACTAGACCCTTCTTGAAGCGGTTTTCATGAAGAAAGTTCACATTTTGGCCTTTGATTCTTGGCAAAAATTTGACAACAACATGTGCGAAGCAACTGGGTCTCAAAGACTCAGCTAAAACATTGTGAGCCCCTATTTTCCTGACGATATGTTTGATACCTACAAACACCTAAAAGTTTTGTCTTTTCATTTACCTATATTTGAAATTGAGGCCACGGGCTATTTTTGAGAAAATACAGTTCAAAGTCAAGCTATTTTTACATATTTTCAAAATTTGTCAAATTTCGCGAGCTTGTATTTTGAACTTATAGACAGCTGAAGTTACATTAAGAAACATAGGATGGAAAATTTGAGGCGTATAAAGTTAATTTCAACTCACATTTCATTCTCATATCAGGTCTTTCTTCGTTTATTACGGTTTTAAACAAGCCACAGATCGACGTATACGGTATTTATTCCCATGTTCACGTCGCCATATTAACTTCTTCCAATCACTCGATTACAAAACAAATCATCCCAAACCAAAGAATTCATAGTCGACTTTTAAAAGAATAACCGTTAATTTGTAAAATTAATAAAGTTAAACCGTTGAATGGAAAGCAAAAAATCGTCAGCTAAAACAGCTTCTTGCTAACTTTCTGCTTTGTTTTGAATGTAAATGCAATGAGCTTTGTTTCTGCCCGCGATTTTTTGGTCAGCGACGACAAATTTCTCACCTGTTGCCTGGGTGTGCTGTGCTGAAGCACCTTCAGCTGTGACATCACACCTAGCCCTAGGTCCCAGTCTCATACTTTATCCGTGGTTTTTATTCGCGCTTGCTTCAGAACGACTGGGACTAGGCTGATTAAATTAAAGTCTTTTCTTTTGGTGCACAACTCTAAAATCGTGAACCATAGTATATCGAAACATTCATAGGAAGGTCGTTCTGGTTATCCACTGAACTTTTGTGCTTTTCACAATCGGCATTTTCATAATCATGGCGGGGGAAGGTAAAACATTTTTCCGTACATACCATTTTTCACTAACTTTCGCATTTAATGTACCGTAATTTTTCAGTAATTTTCGTACATTTATCAAAATTTGTGCTATAACTATTACTTTTCAATCCGAAGCACTCGAATATTTGCCAATAAACCGTTATTTTGCAAACCAAATGTTTTCAGGGGGTGTCACACCCCACCTCCCTCCTCCCTATAGCGAAGGCCCTGTTTGGCAATGTGATTGGTCAGCTTTAGTGGCCTCTGTGATCATGACGCATGCCGGAAATGGAAGTAAAAATTTACATCGCCTGTTTAACTTTAATATGAAAACTCAATGATGCCTTATAATAATGTTGTTAAACAAACTCAAACTTAATGGAGATAAGACTGATCTCCTGGTTATCCATTCTCGCTATCGCCCATCACTAGTGTTTTCTCTAAACTGTGGATATGATATTATTACTCCCTCAGATATGGTAAGGAATATTGGCGTGATCTTTGATAAAAACATGACTATAATAACACAAATTAACTCTATTTCCAAAGGAGCCTTCTATCACTTGAGGAATATTGCAAGAATAAGGAAATTTCTAACTCCGAAATCTACCGAAATCCTTGTTCATGCTTTTATCAGTTCCAAATTGGACTATTGTAACTCCTTACTCTATGGGGTTCCCAAGTTCCAACCACAAAAGCTACAACATGTGCAGAATGCTGCCTCGCTACTTATAACCCAGTTCTGCAAATACGACCATATTACGCCGGTGTTAATTAACTTGCATTGGTTACCTGGTGAATATCGAGTTAAATTTAAATTACTCCTGCTGACCTTTAAAGCCTTAAATGAACTTGCACCAAAGTATTTAACAGAGATGATTGAATACTATACTGCCTCAAGAACTCTTCGTTCTTCGTCTGCTTTTTTATTAAAACAAGTAAGATTCAATCTTCAATCTTATGGGACAAAATCGTTTACAATCTCAGCACCAATGTTATGGAACAATTTACCATTAGACCTAAGGTCTTGCTTTAACCTTGATATTTTTAAATTTAAATTAAAAACCTATCTTTTTAAACTAGCGTTTAAACTTGACTAAACAACTATTTTATACCCCACAACATTTTATATAGCCTATATAAATATATATTACTTAATTACTTAATTACTTAGTTGCTTATCTGATCATTTCATCAATCTGTAAATAACTTAATGATTTCATTAAACTGTAACTTAGATTTAATTTTGTAAAGCGCTTAGAACATTTTAGTATAGGCGCTATATAAATGTTATTATTATTAACCTCAACTGCTCGGTCTTTACGGTAAAATATTAAACTTCGGTCTTGCCGTATTGACCTCGTTATCGCTTGGTCAATACGGCAAGACCTCGATTTAATATTTTCCCATAAAGAACTCGTTCTCGGTTATTAAGTATAGTTATTAATTCAATTTATTTAAAATTTATCTGCTGTAGGTATCTTCAACTGAAATAATGCGTTCTTAATTATAGTCCGTTTCACTGTATTGTAATATTCTAAAGTTAATATTTGAATAGTTCAGCATCATTTTTTTAATCGTATTTTGGAATTCGGTCGCCAACCTCCAATAAACTTCATTAATTTTGTAACATGGAATGGAATTAAATTCAATGATTCCAAACTCTCTTTGTCCATGCTGGCCAACATAGCACCGTCTATCAACTCTGCTTCAAATGTTTCAACATAATTTCGCATTCCTAAGTAATTCAATAACGCGCTCACATCAGTAATGCTCAAACTTGATAAATCTGTTGGATATTTGGAAATTGCTTCGTAAATTTCTTCTTTTTGTTCGGGTGTGGGTACCGGCATTTTGTTGGTAGGGAGTGAAGGGGGTTGGCCTGGAGTGAACGGGGTTGGCTGGGTACTTGAAGGGGTTTGGCTGGTTGGCTGAATGGGGGTTGGTTGAATGGGGGTTGGCTGAATGGGGCTTGGTTGGATACTTGAAGGGGGTTGGCTGGTTGGCTGAATGAGGTTGGCCTGGAGTGAAGGGGGTTGGCTGATTGGTAATGCAGTGTTGCTGTTGGTTACCATAGGCGTGGGAGACTGGCTGTCAGTTGATGCAGTCCTTCTCTTGTGTATTACGGACAAGTCAGTCTTGCTGTGGGGCCTTTTTAATCTGCTAGGCAACTGAGGCGGGTTGTTGGGAACATTAGGAAGAACCCTGTTAGGGAATGCAACTGCGTTGTTGGGCAAGTGCGGGTTGGTGAGTATGGCAGATCTGTTGCGACTTAAAGGCAGCCTATCAGGCACAGGAGGTGGCCGACGATTGCAGAGAAGGGAATTGCTTCCCGATTCTACAGGTTGGTTACTATCTGAGGTTGCAGGCAACTGACTGCCTAAGTCTTTGGATTCATCATAA
>CACRXK020011400.1:4453-16385 GCA_902702795.2 Paramuricea clavata | reverse complement strand
ATGATGAAATTTTCATTCAGGGTTCTGTGGCGCAGTTGTCAGAGTGTCTCCTTTCACCTTGGAGATCGATTGAGGGTTCGATTCTAGCCTCGGACTTGTGTGAAAAGAGTGTCAACGCTTTGCCAAAAGTCACGGGTTTTCTCCCGGTGCTCCGGTTTCCTCCCACAGGGAAAGTTGACAGGGTGGGTTGGGATAAACACAGTTAAGAAAGTAACCACAATTGTTGTAAAGATAAATAGTCTAAGCTAAGTAAGTAACATAAGTAAGTGTAATATTTGATGTCATCAGTCACTGAAAAGCCCCAATGGGGAGTGAGCTGAATAATAATAATAATAAAATCATTAGCTAAGTCTGTTCTTTCTGCATTTTTTCTGTGACAAGCAACTAAATTGTGTACATAGATTTTGTTTTGTGCACAACATCTCACAAATCAATCTCATTCAGCAGACCCAAAATGTTGCCGGGCCCAGTGTGGATTATAATGGTCGGCAGTCTGCTATTTGCCAAACAAAAACACTGAATGGCCGATCAATTTCATTCTGCACGGACATTTTGACTGATCAAATAAAATAGACAATGTTCATTTTAATTGAAAGTAGCTTATGTAAAAAGTATGGTTTGAAAAGCATACTATACCTAGTGGTGTACCATGCAATCAATAGATATTTGGATGAAAAAAGCATTCAGAGGAAACATTGTCATCGACCTTCTCTTTTAGCAAATACTCTCTCAAGTGACAGAATCTCAATAGTAAGTCTATAGCGTTTCCAATACTCACTACTTACAAAAAGATGTTTTATTTTTTCGTAAAAATGGTTGAAATAGTTGGCCGACCATTCTTTTTCAATGTCCGAGCAACAGCCTTGTTGATTGGACATTTGTCAGACCTAAGCAAAAACGTTATAATCCACACTGGCCGGGCCGGTCTATATGACTTGCATCATACAAATCTGGCCAGTCATAATTCATGCATGAAACCATGCAATGGCGGATTTTCATTTTCTTAAAAGGAGAGGTGGAGAAATTTCTAGTGTGGTGCAAGCGGCACCACTGAGCGAGCTTTGGCAGGGGTTGGGTGTTAGGGTTAAATACTTTCAAACAAATAGGAGGGGTGAAGCAAAATTTTGGTGGGGTTGAACACTTCATAAGAGGGGTTAGAGAGATTCTAGGGGGTTAACCCCCAGTCCAGTAAATCAAACCATGAATGAAACATGTCTTTGCTAAACATGCTAAATTCTATTTTAAGGAATCCTGTCTATGGCAAATTGCGGTAAACATACGAATGGCTCGCAATTCTTTATTTGCACTGCCAAGACTGCATGGCTTGATAATAAGCATGTTGTCTTTGGGAGCATTGTCGAAGGTTTTAAAGAAGTTGTTAAGGAAATCGAGAAGGTTGGTAGCGATAGTGGAAAAACATCAAAACCTGTTGTGATTGCTGATTGTGGAGAACTTTAATAAACATTGTTAGGATGTTTTTTATTTTTCATTTATTATGCACTATAATCTATAATTGTTTTTCTTGATGCTAATAAAATTCATTGCTTGAAGCAATAATAGACATTAGGATGCTATATTTTTGTTTTGTTATATGCACTTTAATCTGTAATTCTGTTTTCCTTCTGCTAATAAATTTCTTTGTTTAAAAACCATTTGTTTTGTTTTTGCCTGCTGGTAATATGCAGCAAGATGGATCATTGATCTGAAAACTGCCAGCCAATTTTGAGTATTTATGAGATGATAATTTAGAGTGTGTCAAAATCTCTGCAAATTGGATTGCAACATGTTTAAATTAGTTAAATTATCATGCAAGTGTCTTCTCCTATGCATCTTCAAACCTTGGCCTGTGTAACAGGCGGTATTCGCGGGCGGAAAGAATACTGCCTGCATATTCAAACCTCTTCTAATGAGCTATAGAGCCTTTTATTTAAATAATTAAATACTAGTAATGAGCCTTGTGGCAGTGATTTTGGTGACCACTGTTGATAAATTTCTATTCAGATAATGTTTATCCTTTATCCCACTGATAACCAGAAAATGCAAACCTGTCACCAACACCACAATATATTTGTTGTATCCAGTTTGATTTAGGAAGGTGCAGCCATTATCCGGTCTAGTGTTACTACAGAAGGAAACCTAAACTTTATCGGTTCTAAACTTTTCTTGCCTAGAGGTTCATCCATGCAGAGCCATCTCTTATTGATCTAGTGTTACTACAGGAGAGAACCTAAACTAACTTTATTGCTGGATAGCCCTATCCAGTTATAAACTGTTCTTCCTAGAGGTCCAGTAGGAATCATCTCTTTTTTATTCCAGTATTACTACAGGTGGAGACCTAAACTAAATAAATATTGTCAAGAAATAAACGAGTCAAGATAGATTCTATAATAAATATATATATACAATCAGAATCAAACACAACTATCTATTAAGCATTTAAACTATTAAGCATTTAAAAAATACTTAAGACTGCTATCTAATGAGTTGTTCAAAGTAACAAATTAGATTATTCAAGCCATATAGATAATTATCATCTGGTGCATCATAATGTCCAATGTAGGTATGAGCAAAGTCTACTAAACGTATGTTAACTTTTGGTTTTTGAGGTTGTATATTATTTTCCAGGTAGCAATCACGCTTGTTCCAACATTTTACCAAAGAATCTGTCACACAGTTTGAACACTCGTTTTGAGCCACTAAAGTTTCTGTGCATAATTGTGCTTGTATTTTACAGGAATTATCGCTTGCTTGAAATTGAAAGGCATTCTCCGTGTCTTCTACCATACTGTCCATTTCATTATCTCCAGAGGTATCATCGTTTGCATTAAGATCACTGTTGGAATTTTCTTTCACCAAACCGTTGGTTTTAAGTGTTTCATCGCCTTCGTATATAATAAGAATTGAACTAGAGTAAAGTCTAAATATTCTTTGCTCAACAGCCCAAATTTTGATTGCTTCCAAATTTTCTAGAATTTCTTCAATATGCCCTTTTCCATGCTCAGCTGAGCAGAAGAATTCTTTAAGGCCTAAAAGGTAGATATGAAAAATGGTACATCTTAACCCACTATTCCTACTTAATTACAAGTGTTATTTATTTATTTAGCTTTGCTAACTAGGGCAGGGTCACCACAACAGCATGTGCCAATTACTGTGGGCCCTTTTACCTAACCCACCCTGTCCACTTTCCCTGTGGGAGGAAACCGGAGTACCCAGGGAAAACCCACAACTTTCGACAGAGCGTTGACTTTTACTCTTTTCACATGAGGACTGGGTTCAAGTCGCATTGAGAAAGTACTCACTGAGGCTTCAACCTGCGGCCTGAGAGGTGAAAGGCAAGTGCGCTAACCACTTGGCCACCCAAATTTTTACTTTGCTTACGAAGCCACAATATTTTACTTTGTCAAAGGAAAACCAGTACACACCTCGGCTTTGACACAAATCAGGTCATAATTACCTGTTAAAACCTCCTTGTGCGTCTTCAAGTTCTTTCCAAATGTCTTGTCGTAGAATTTAAAATGCTTGCTTGACTTATTGTAAACTTTCATGCCAAGTATTCTAAAACCAAACTGTTCTTGTTCTGGATATTTTCTCGCTGCTCTTTCTCGCTTAGCCTGGGTCGCTAAGTGGTCTGTGATACTTTTGCCAATTTTGATGTCAAGTATGCAAGGCTTCTTAAAATGTCTTGTAAGATTTTCAAGAATAATGTAATTATCTAGTTGAAAGTGTTAAGGACGTACACAATTTTTACCATTAAGTTGACTGCTTTATTATTTTACTCTGTCTAACTTCAGATGATTTCCACTGCCTGTTTTATTGGTTTCAATCCCCATGTGTGGCTGGAGCTGCTCACTTTGCTTGAGATTAGAATTTTTTCTGGAATCCATTTTGGATACCAGCATTTCTCAAACTGGAATCAAAACTGAAAACCTGTCTCAAAGTAAGAAAAGTTGATTGGTATCATCAGGATACTAGAAATATACCACAAACCCCGAGTGCCGACTCCATTAGTGTTGACTAATTAGTAAAGGTGTGTGTGATACTACTATTTTGATCTATCATAAAGTTTTAGACCTATAGTAAATACTGGTTTTAATATTTTGACCATAGTTAATAGAGAACACTGTTTTCTATTAACTATGTTTTGACCAAAGAAATGTTGAGATTGTAAACCAGCCGTAAGTCGCATATGATCAAGGATATCTTTCAATGATAAATCTGGGGAAACAACATGTTTCACACCATAAAATGCTGGAACAAATTGACAAAGTTTTAAAGTTGTTTGATCAGAAGTTTTGCATTCAAAGAGAGACTGATAAAACTCCACCTCTCTTTCGCCTCTGGGTGGTGCTTGGATTGGTTTGAGTAATTTACCATCACTGTCTAACAGCATGCCTAGAATTAGAGGAATAAGGTTTGTGATTATGTATGATGATAATGGCTATCAATATTTTAATGATGATTGGCAATGATAATGCTGAGTGAAAATGATCAAGGTGATCAATAATAATGAGCATGGCAATCAATAATGAGGATGGTGATAAATGATAATATGAGTTAAAGATGTGATAAATGTCATGGTGATCATTATGGTAATCAATAATAGCGATAATCAATCATTACTATGATCAAATGTGATCAATCATTATGATAGTGAATGATGATCATTGAAGATGGTGATCAATGATAATCAATCAATACAATCATCACTATGATCTAATGTAATTAATCTTTGATGACAATGGTAGTCATAACATTCATTGACGATGGTGATCAATAATAATGATTATGATAATCAATTATGATGACCAATAATTGTGATCAATGATTTTGATGATGATACTCAATGATAATGTGAATATGACAATAATTAATCATGATCATCATCATCAATGACTGCAATCAGTGTGCGATGAATCAACCTTACAGAATTTTAACAAATTACTGAAATATTGTGGCTGACAAATACTCAATATATATTGCCCCCAACATGTCTGTAAACAAAAATTACTCGACAAAAACTACAATTCATATAAATAATCATTCATCATTTGCATATACATATAAAATGTTCCAGCTAAAAATAATATTTAACCTTGCTTTCCTGTTTCAAATCGATGCCCAGCGACTTGGTGACCGTAAACACTGTAGCCTTCGGGCATTGCTATGCCATTTAAAAGCATTTTTCTTTGCTTTAAAGATTTTTTTTAAAATTTATCTTTGTCAGTTTAGTTCGCCATTTTTAAAAAAATTTTCGCCGAAGCATTCGCCAAAAATTGCTGGAAAATTTGGCTGTTTAGAAAAATCGCGAAAAAAATAATGGCGGTTTTTAGGCAATGAGCTTGATATTTGTTACTGGAGTGAGATCTCTGTCATGAATGGATTATTCGTATGTTGCCTTTTCGGACGACAGACGAATTTAGAATCAGGTATATCATTATTATTCGTTGCCCAAGTTCAACCAGATGGATTAAAACAGATCAAATACTGCATGCAAACCTTGTGTAAACAACAAACAAACAAATTAAACAAACAAATCATTAAAATTCACATTCCACGCAATAATCGCGCGTGGAAAAATGTCTGCCACGCATTTCGGCGCATGCTCACTGGCGACACATGACGTAAGCAGCGAAGAGTTGGCGAAGATTTCTTAATAATTTCAATTTCTAGCAGAGAAAATTTGGGGAAAAAACATGAAAATTTTAAAGATATGCCAAGAAAAAGGCTAATATTGGACAAGGATTGTATGCTGGAATTAAAAGAGAAGCCCTGAGAGCCGTGAATCGTAAAATATGGCTCAGGAACAGCCCCGAAATGGTGTTAATATTGTACAAGGTGAAATGTCCCTGGTCGTATCGGCTATGCGAAGAAACGTTCGCTGGGCCTCGCATAGCCATCAAGTAAGCACAAATTTTTACTGTCTAGTTATTTTAATAGATACTGTAGGTTATCTATTATAAAATATTGTTGTTTTAAAGAAATTTGTTCAAGTTTTGGCAGTAATGTTGGATTTTCCAAATAGCAACAATGAAAGACCTTTATAAATATCAATTTTGCAACTCTTTAAATTAAATTTAATATTAAACTAGCGATGCATCAATGATTTGCCGTTAGCTGTGCCGCCAATATTGTATATTGACAGTGGGATTACTTGTGCTTGCATATATGTAAATAAGATATTTAACTTTAAATATAAAAAATATAAAGGGGTTATCTGGGACTGAAATTATTCTAGTGAATTCCAGATTTTGACAAGGTCAAATAGGTTTATACTACATGGATGACCTGAAATTTACGTGACTGGTTAGCTACGAAATTGCATGCACAATATTTTGAAAGTTTGACAGTAAATATGCAATAAACATCAGATTTGCATGCTACCAACAATCTTGTTTGCACAATACTATCAGCACATATGTTAATTCGAAAAAAGTATGCATTTTACAGGTTAACTACGTGAAGTGTTCCTCATTTAAGTTCCTAACTTGATTGCAATTTTCGTCATTAACTCAGCAAATTTGAAAAACTCCCTTGCAAATCCCTTGAGGGAATTTGCAATGTTCGTAAGAGCCAAATAAATTTTCCTCAGTTCCTGTTAGAAGTTCTTAACTTCCTGTTACAAGTTCCTAACTTCCTGTTCTGTTCTGTGCGTTGCAATTGGCTAACAAAAATAATCCACCAATGATAACGCTCA
The DNA here is from genome assembly GCA_902702795.2 of Paramuricea clavata. Lineage (NCBI taxonomy): Eukaryota > Metazoa > Cnidaria > Anthozoa > Malacalcyonacea > Plexauridae > Paramuricea > Paramuricea clavata. Next base: position 9,691 of record CACRXK020011400.1, on the reverse strand, counting down.
GAACAGAGCAGGAAGTTAGGAAATTAAAACAGGAAGTTTGAAAGGAACTTTCTTTGCGCGTTGGAATATTGCAACGGCCGACAAGAAAATTGCAAATTCCCTCAAGGATTTCAGGGTTCGAAATAACGGTTCGTGAATCACGAATCAATTTTCATTTTTTACGAACCCAATTTCATAGAAATTGTATCAAAATCACGAATCAAAAGTCTCTCAAATTGATAAAAATATACAATAATAGATTCAGTTCTTTGTAAATGTGATGAAGGATCATATATTCTGAAGATATTGTTGTTAGATTGTACTTAAAAACGATTATAATTCCACCCAAAATTCTATTTCTTTGCGAGTATCCGATGTATGGTCAGCACTTGTTTCCATCCACCAAACTGACATGACGGCATTTTCGGAAAATGGAAGAGGTGTTAAATGGCGATGTAACTAACCCAAACCCCACCCCTACTCTAACCTCTAACCCTAACCAAATTAATGAAAAAAATCCAAAAAGAAAGAACTTTAGAAATTGATCAAATGACGCAACGTCAGTTTGATGGTTGGAAACAAGTGAAAACCGCGATGTATATTATATATTTGAAAATTGCATTGCTTCCACTTTTTAACTTCCAATTAGAGAAAAATCCTTAAAATTTACTTAAAATAAAAAAATTAATTCACAAACCATTTTTTCAGAATTAATTCGAAGTTTCGAACCCTGGATTTGCAAAGAGTTTTTTTTTTTTTAATTATATTATTATAGAACCATATAACTACGGAACCATAGAACTATAGAACTGTTACGTATATAGGAGACTGGTGACTACTATAATTCGTGACTGTGTGACATGAAAATATAACCGGTTGTTCGGAAAAATAAAAAAAAAAGTTTAAAAAAAAAGTTAAAACAGACCTACCCTACCTAAGTTTTTATAAGAAGAAACCGGAAACCCACATATTTTTTTTGGCCTTACCAACTGAGCTATAGAGGCTAGCTGTCCAGCTCCAACCACAAGTTCATGTATATATACTAGTGCCCTGGTATATACAGGCCTTAGAATATATTTTACAGGGCCGTCTGACAAAATGTCCGATGACTTTGAGTTTGGGTTGGACATATGTACGATGATGTCCGATGACCTTCAGTTCAGTTTGGCTCGGAGATAAGTCTGAATGACGCAAATTAATATCAGCACAATGTCTTAATTCTGAGCTAAATGTTGTGAAGATATTAAATAATTTGTGTCATTCATACTTACTTACAAGCCAAGATTAACTTGCTTGCCAATAATAGCAGTACGACTTCGACTAAGCCCGTTTTCCACTTCACCATTTCGCTTGCCGCCTCGAGCTCGTTGACATTATTAAAAACACTTCCGGTTCGTTCATTTTTGTACAATACTCTAATTCTCCATTATAACATACAAGCCTCTAGTCCTGGACTAGGGTACATTTTGATTTACGTGCATAGAGAAAGAGTCGGACAAAACAACATTTCGGTCGGACACCAAACCACTCGGGTCGGACAAACAATAAATCTCAGTTTCACTAGGTCGGACAGCATGTCCGGTGATTTCCTCTCTACGTCGGACAATTTGACGAATGGATCGGACAATGTCCGTGACCGACCGATATTTTAAGGCCTGTATATATACCTAGTATATATGCCTTGAAATGCATACTTTTTTGTTTTATATTTGCTGAAACTATCAGTCAGTAAAGAATTCTGAAAAAAACTACCAATAAAATGTGATGGCAGACACAAATTTTTCGTCGGAAAAAAAATTTGAAGTTGAAAATTTTCAATTTTTAACAATGATATTTTTGGAAAATTTTTTGTTTGTGGAAAATTTTCTTGTGTGGAAATGGGCCATTCAAGAAAAAGTGCATGCATTTTATTGGCTAAGACATGGAAATGCGTTGACAAAGGTGAATTATTTTGAAAACAGGATGAAGAACAAGACCCTCTGCTGCACAGTTTTTCACAGCTGAAAGAACTTCTTGGCAGTATTTCAGGTAAAAATTTATAACGCATACATCGTTTCTTTCTGCCTTCTTGTAAATCAGTGACGTAGCCAGGATTTCTAGTCAAGGGAGGCCAAAAAAATCCCAGGATGGGCCCGTTGCTTGTTTGAAATTTGAATACTGAGAAAACATTTAAATTTCAGACCCTGGTCAACGTTCTAGCATTTTTGTTCTTTTATTTAGACCTGCAAGAGGTAGACGTGATTGCTATTTTGGGACCATTTCTTGACGTCATAAGATCTGAAGATACAACTGGACCAATCACTGGTTATGCTTTGTCAGCTGTGAACAAGTTTCTTTGCTATGGACTTATTGGTAAAATGATCTTGTAAACTTCTCTATCAAAAAACTTAGTATACTCTCTTTGTTTATTGACTATCATTCATCCATAGATCCGGCGTCCAGTAGCACACCATCTGGTATTGAAAGTCTGGCTGATGCTGTAACGCATGCACGTTTCGTTGGCACTGATCCTAGTAGTGACGAAGTTGTTTTGATGAAGATCCTACAAGTTCTACGTACGCTGTTGCTGACCCCGGTTGGAGCTCATCTCACGAACGAATCAGTTTGCGAGATAATGCAATCATGTTTTAGAATTTGTTTTGAACTCAGGTTAAGCGGTAAGTATTGTCAAGTGAGCTCTGAATTAAATGTATTATGGGGGAAATGACTTGGGCACTGCAAGTAAGGCTAACTGCTCAAAAGTAAATATTGGATGGGAGTCAATACCTGAAGGGAGGGTGGGAAAGGGGGGTAATGGATCACGTTTCACAACGAAAAAAAAAGCCGTTTCACGATTCACATGTCTTAAGGTGGCTCGATACAGTTTTCAAAAATTCAGGTGTTTAACACTTTGACATGTTCAAACTACGTATTTTTAGGATTTATTCAGCAGATATTGGGTTTTTTTTATATTTTGATAACTCTACTTTCAAATTATATTAGTTTTAGTAACAGATAGATCGTTGCTATGACGACATACGTGTACAAAATTCACTCCAAAATGGCCTATCGTCTCGTATAGTTGGAAAAAAAGCATGGTGACCCCCAATTTTTTTCGTGCATTATTTTACTTGGACGAAAAGCTAACAATTAGCAAAACATAAAAAAATTCTGTAATGCCATTTTTTTGGAAAATGTCATATTCTTCGGTAAAATTTTTTTGGCATTACAGAATTTTTTTATTTTTTGTATAATAAAAGTTTTTAGCGGTGCAATACAGCATGCAAAATTTGAACATAGGTCACCAGACAAAATAAAGAGATATAGCGCATTGTTTTTCTAAAATGGAAAATTCTAATGACGTCAGCAATTGACATAAAACGCTATAGAACACGCGGAATGGCGTGATATGGCGCGAGCAACTGCTCACGTCAGGTCATTTTGGAAGTTCTTTCATTTTGTTAATTAATCAGCTTCCGCGACCTGCGCGTAAAAATAGTTACCCGGTTTTGAGTTCGCGATTCTTGAGTAGGATTTTTGTAATAACTATATCGAGCCACCTTAAAAAAGCAATTTCACGGAAAACTAGATTATAATGAAATAATATAATAATAATAGGTTTATTAAGAGTATGTTTAATGCATGGTACAATATCTATGCTTTAAGTTCTCTGACGTCTCTACCTGTCAATATAATAATAATAGGTTTATTAAGAGTATGTTTAATGCATGGTACAATATCTACACTTTAAGTTCTCTGACTTCTCTACCTGTCAAGTAAAAACTACACCATATAAATTTACAAGTTTGAGTGACGAACGTGTACGATGAGCTCCGAAAGGCCTCCGAAGTTTTTACTCTTGTGCAATCGGGTAACAATCGAGTGAGATCATATAAATTGATTATCGCGTATCATGTTTATTATGACTATTATAAAATAGATCGAAATAAACAAAGAGTAATTCCATGCCATTTCAACACAAAAAAAACTGATTTGACACCCACCCTCTCCAAATTTCTTTATATTTCGCAGGCCGTTAACATTGTGTGGGAATAGTTTAAGTTCAAAATTTGAGCATCGTAGCTGCAATAGTTTTTGAGATATCGCAATTCGAAATATGGCCTGAAAAGCAAAAAAGTGGGCGTGGCCAGTGCTAAATTCTCCTTTACCCTATTTTAAATTTTGACCTGTAACTTCATACCCGTACATGGTATATCCATCACAATTTGCACAAAGATGTATTTGTATGTGGAGATTTCAAATATTGCACTTTCGTCTTTGTATCTGCAACCAGTAATGTGTTATTGGGCAGCAAAAAGTCTAATTATGTGTTTCTGAAGACACGAAATATACATCATCTTTATTGGAAAAATTTTTATGGAAGCCATACAGACACATCAGTAATTTTTATTCCACATGATATCCACATGCTATTCTACTTTCAAGCAAAATTTGGTGATGGTTAGTTGCCTACTTTAAAAAGTAGAGCCCTTTGAAGTTGTCGTATTTTCTAAATAACTTTAATAGTACGTTTTGGGTGTTTGTTAAGAATAAAATACATTCATTGAGAAATGAGACTGCCAAATACCTTAATGTTTCGTTCGATCCTTCTTTATGGATAGTGCATATTTAAAATTTGTTTTAAAAGTTTAAAAATTACATATTTATTAATAGTACATACACAAAAAGAATATCAATGGATCAAAAGTATGCACTACAATTTATTTCTTATGATCTTATCTACCCCTTCTCGTGAACCAATTGTACTTTCAGTGAACTATTTTATTGTATGCTTGTAAGATGATGAAAAATGGCTTGATTTGATTGAAGAAGTTGACAATGATCAATGAAATGCAAACGTTAATAAGGTTTATGCACCCAAAGTGCATCGCAAGATCATATTTCTGGCCAGTAAGAGGATACTTGTTAGCGATTGACCCATAATTGCGTCGTGTACTCGTGTCAGCCATACGTTTCAACAGAAACTCTTAAACATCTTTATCGAGCTTTAGTCCAACCACACTTTGATTACTGCTCGATGATTTGGGGTAACTGTGGCGAATCTTTAAGAGGCAATCTTCGGAAACTCCAAAACTGAGCTGCAAAAGTTATTACGAGTGACTCATATGAAATACGCTCCATAGATATTAGAAACTAGATTGGAAAACGTTAGGTGAAAGAAGGACGGAGCAACAACTAAAATATGTATCAAAAGCACTTACATGCCAATTTCACGATAACATTTCGGACATGTTTAAACTATATAATTCAGATCGATAT
>CACRXK020011399.1:3425-13425 GCA_902702795.2 Paramuricea clavata | reverse complement strand
TTGACATGGAGTTATATCAACACGGCTCTTAGCCAATCAGCGTTCAGAATTTACAAATGCTATATTATAATTTCATATACTATATCCATAGTATGGAAATTACAATTAGTGATAATGAAAATTGGATTTCCATTCTATTTTCAACTAATACCCATACTATTTCCATAGTAAGGATTTTGAAAAACATTTCCAGTGTTATATATGCATGAATCTGTGGTTAATGCTCAGCAAATGGACTGTAGCTATAGCTTAGTTGGTTAGGACCCTTCTCCAGAATTGCCAGCATGATCTCCACCTTTGAATTTACTATATGAGTAAATTGTTAAACACGTCCGAAGTTATCAATATACGATAAATTCGCGACACATGTTGAACCCTAACCCTAAAATAATCTTAATCTAATCTTTATCTGACACTAATCTAAACTTGATGACCTTTTTTTTATTTTTTTCTAATAATCTCGAAATAATCCTATTTGGGTTAACTTACTATTCCTACATGGTTGACTTTCCTGGTGATTTTAACCTTTTGCCTGGTACGTTATTTTAAGCTATTATTTAGTCACTTTGACCAGGATTCCCTGGTTATGTTAGGTAGATAAATAACCAGGAGGCCTAACATAGTCTGGTTGATTCCAGAAGTCCTGCATGGTCCGAATTAACTAGATCGACTATTGGTTAAAATAACTGGGATAAAGGTTAAAATAACCAGGAATATTAATAAAGTAAGTTAACCAAATAGTGTTATTTCAAGATTAACCAGGAAATGAGTGTTTTTAGAGTGTATAGCTGCATTATATCAACTGCTCCTGCTCAGGTCAGTCTAAAAATGTCATTTAACTCAAATTTGCGTTCGAATATTCCATCGAAAAACCCGTCTACTATTAGTTCTATCGAACGAGATACCCCAAAATCTCGATATTTATATTACCTATATGCCTTCAACGTACTGGTATCGCTCCACTAGTGATATATACATGAATCTGTGGTTAGTAATGCTAAGCAACTGGACTCTGTATAGCTCATGCAGTTGCATGTTAGAGGGCTGCGCAAGAATCGCAGAGTTGCAGGTTAGATATATTCTTGCAAGCATTTTTCGAAACTGCTCCTGGTTATAGTTCTTATAATGTATATAAAACTTGTGTTCGAATATTTCACCTACAAAAAACACATCCACTACTAGTTCTATCAAACGAGATGCCTCAAAATTAGGCATGTCCAGATTGTGCTCGGCAACTTTGGGCAACTTTTTCCCATTTCAAGCAACTTTTTCCCGTTTTAACAACTTCGATTTCGAGCAACTTTTGCTTTTGATAGTAACTTTTAATTTTGGCAAAGTATAGTTTTACTGCACAAATCGACAGCTATATAGTTAACCCAGAATTGAAATGTTTGAAAAAATGCTTCTGTTTTTTATGCTTATATAATTCAAATACCGGTTTTATTCAGATTATTATTTAGACTCAAAGTATATTGAACCAAAAACAGCAGACTCTATGTTGTTTACGGGAACCACTCAGTATTTTAAGAAAATACAAAATAACAGTAACTCCGAATAACATTTTGATTTTTAATCGACGTTTCGACTAGTTTGTAGTCATCCTCAGGATTGAGAATAGTGTAAAATTACAGGTGCAGCTATTATAAAGCCATGAAAGGCGGAGCTTAATCGGTCAATGAAATATGATAAGTTCTTTGGAAGCTTTCGCACCGTGGTTAAGATCAGGTTTTCGTCTGCGTATAGCAAGAGACTCCTTAAATAACAACAGAGACCAGTGGTCTGACTTATCAATTATTTTACAGTTCCTAAATATTAGTTCAGTTAAATTAGTGTTTATAGGGTTAGTTGAGTCAGGTGAAAGTTCCATTTCTAGTCGAAACGTCGATTAAAAATCAGAATGTTATTCGGAGTTACTGTTATTTTGTATTTTCTATGTTGTTTTGTTCGAAATATTTCGAAAACATACTCTTCCTAATTATATCATTTCAAATGTTCTTTCAAACAATTGGGAAATATAGAGATTTGGGCCCTTATATAGGCATATCCAGATTGTGCTCCTAAAATCTCAAAATTGGTGGCCTGAAAAAATGCCAAAAAGTAGTGCCAAAAATTCAAAAAGTTGTTACCTCAAAACTTCAAGTTGCTACTATTAATTACCTAAATTACATGGTATTCTACACACAGCTTAGGCATGAGGTTTTAGTTTCGCAATTCGTCCTTCATCTATAGATTAACTGATTGAAATTTGAACAAAACAGCAATACAGCAAGCTTAGCTTACCCCTTGAATTCTGGATACATCAACTGCCAATCGTGTGCATACGGCTCCAGTACCGTTGGTGGGGTGATCGAAATAAGCTATTTCCTAAAAAATATACGTAACATATTAATTCTCATATTAATTTTCATATCTCATATCAATTCTTCATAATATTTGCCTCCATTTAAAGAAAATAGATTTGAAACACGGTAAAATCCCATGAATAATTAGGGTGCTTAAGTGCTTTACTGCACATTTATTATCAGACTGGTAAGATAAGAATTTTTGTCTCTGTACTGATGCAGAGATCTGGTTACGACGTAACGTATCTTAACGTATCTTGACGTATCTTAATGTATATTGTACTTTTTTCGTTTCGTATACGTTTCTTTATAAGTAACTGTGACAATTGGAGCCCTTAATGAGTCTTGCACTATTTCTTTGATCCCCTATAGTGGGAATGACACGATCGACATAGGGACTTGTCAACGTAGACACGGCCTAATGGCGAAATGTTCGATTAGTTTTCTTATTTTAAATGTAGTAAATCTTTCAATTTCATACTCTGTTACTTTATGTGCATTTGTTTAGTTTTTAGTTTTATTATTGTTATTATTATTATTCTATATTAGATACTCCCAAATCCAATTGAGCTTTTCAAGACCTAATTACAAATATGAAATTCTATATCTAAAATATCTAAAAACTATTTTTTTTGTTTACTTAAGGTATAGCATATATTCCTAAAATATTCTATAAATCTGTTAAAAACTACTTCCGGTTAAGAATTCTTCTTTTAACATGCGTTCGCATTCAAATTTAAAATAAGTCAAACTGTTAATGTTTTTAACTGCGGCAGAGAATTCCACAAGGACACAGCCCTATAATGAAATGTTCGTTCTGTACATTGGAATATCCAAAATGTTCTTTTGCCTTGTGTTAACGTCATGAACATCTGACCTGACTTGAACCATCTCACTTGAACCAGCCCAGTTGTTGCAGAACAGGAGTCACGTGATCATATTTTCTTGTCCCGGTAACAATACGTGCTGCAAAGTTCTGGACCACTTGAAGCATTTCAATATTTCTTTGGGATGTACTAGACCAGACAGCAGAGCAGTAATACATTTTACTAAAAATTAGGGAGTTTATAATAAGAATTAATGTTTTTCTGTCAAAGATATGTTTAACTCTGTTAATTTGGCTCAATCCCGCGACACAAGATGAAGCAACGGTTGCGATATATTCGTCGTAACTCAAACATGAGTCCAATATCATCCCTATAAATCCTTTGCAACAGCGACTGAGGTAATAATCTCACCAAGGATAGTTATATGAAAATTTTCAGGTGCTTGTTCTAACATTTGCCTAATATGAGCATCTTATATAGTTTTTTCTGAAATCACCAACAAACTGCTAAGACAGCGCCGGGCGGTAATTCTTCGCATGTCATCTGTGAGTTTCATAGCTGCCAATTCAGCATTCCCTGATTGAAAATGCTAAAAATATTTTTGACTCATCCACATACGACTCCAAATTGACTCGTTTGGTATACCAGGCAAGTCGTTTATATTATTAAAAAACACCGGTCCCACTATCGATCCCTGTGGAACACCGCGAGTTATTTCCCATTCATCGGGTAGCACTGACGGAATACGTACTGATTGGCTCCTGCCTGTCAAATAGCTTTTAAACCAAACGCAGGCTTCGAGATTCCGATATTCGTAAGAGTAAAGCAATCACTTCTCTGCGCTCCATGGCCTGGAGAATTAACTCTGAGATGAATATGTTTAATGTTTCGGTTGAATGTGACTTCTTACTTACCCTTTGATGTTTAGTAAATCTTTTCCTCTCTATCATATGCTCTGCATGGTAATTGCTTTAATACCACGCGTTCACAGATCTTAGATGCAACCACTATAACAACGACACAGGCCGATTATTGTTGGGAATTTCGTAATCCCCTTCCTTCAGAAGTGGGATAACCTCTGCTTTCTTCCAGGTGTTGGAAAAACACCTGTCTTCAGGGAGCAATTAACATTTGCGTAAGTGTAGGAAGGATGCACGGTAAGGCGTCCTTAATCATGCACCGGCAGCCATTGATATTTTGTCAAATCCTGGTGCCTGATTTGATGAAAAGGACATAACAATCCTACTTACTTCACTACACGTTACTGAATGGAAAAAAACTGATCGATCTCAGGTATTTCGGTAGATGTTGGTGGATTCAGTATAGGTAGTCCATGTTCCAATGCCAGTGTTACCAATGCCAATGCGGTTGCCGATGTATTTATTCCCACTGAGGTGGAAAAAAGTTATCGAATTCATTAGCCAATTTCTTAACATCTCCAGAATAACTTGGTTTCGTAGTCTCTTTACGAGGAACGCAGTTTCTGATGACGTTCCACATCAATGTTATATTTGGGTTATTACTGTATATATTTCATTGTGTACATAATCTTTCTCTGCTTGGCGTAACTTATATATATATATTTAACTTTATCTCAAATTGCGCACGATATTTCTCCCAATCAGCTGGCATTCGCATGGGTTTGACGAACAAATTTGTGTAATCTATTTCTATTTTCCATCACGTCTTTGACCTCATCGTCAACAAATGGTACTGTCGATGTCTTATTTTCACTTAATTGCGCATTTCTAACCAATACATTTTGAAAATTACTATCAAAATGAGACAGTTTATCATTTATATTTTCAACAAATACTTAATTATAAATTCTCATGCCACGGAATACATGCCAAATCAAAGAGGAATTGGTTTCGGTCATATAATGCTTATAACTTCTTGCAGTGATACAAATTTGGCTGCGGTTTTGTCATCTTTGGTTAGCGTGAACAGTAAACCAGGTTTCAAGCACACCATGCACTCTCTGCAATCAAATCTTTATTTGAAGTTATCATGACATCCATAAGCGTCGACGAACGTAACGTGATCCTCGTCGGTTTATCAATTAACCCATTTAACTGTGTTAAATTCAAACTATAACACAAATCATTCAATGCCTTTGCCTCTTGAGCTGTCTTTAAGTCTCCAGCAATTATGATATCTTTACTAAAAGTGAGTGCTTTGATATAATTGTCCATGAAATTATTGGTGAAACAAGATACAGAACTATCTGGAGGCGGTATAACAAACGCATAATAGAAAAGATTTCAATTTCTTATGCTGATTTGTAACCATAACTGATGAAAACCAGATTCTGATATATCTGTTAAATCCCTAAGCACCGTTTTTTGAACTAACTCTTGATATAGGCCCCCCACCGGATCTCCTTCGCCGGTCTAATTTAGATAGGCTATGTCCGAGAATTTCAACCTCTTCATTTCTCACACTGGCCGTATTCATGTTCATCACACTCAAAATTTACCTGTTCAATTTTGAACAAGGTAACTTTAATTATTAGGAATTGTATTTTATATTGCATGAATCAGAAAAACAATAGTTTAATTAATTCACAATATAAATATCACTGGCATATACTCTTCATACCTTTTGGAACGGAGACTCTATAATTACAACTTTTAAATGGAAATAACTTGTTTGAATATGCTAAGCCCGAGCATGAAAAACCGACCGTATCGAGCAGCATAACCTGAGAGAAGTGATAATTATGTCATTTCCATCATCCGGCTAAGTAAAAGTATTGACTTCTGTAACCGGCAGCAACCACTTATACTAAAAAAAGGCTGTTCTAGTTTTTGAAAGGCAAAACCTCATACAAGAAGTTAGAAAAGAACCTTAAAAGGAAAAAAACCTGGGTTGGATCCACAAAATTACATTGAACTTATACTGTTATAGGAACGATGCCTCGTCTTTTTTATTACAATAACAATGATCGTTTATGGATTTACTCTTGATAAGTACAATGATTTGAGGTTTATTTTATGTGCACTATTAAACGACTTTCCACCTCGAAATTAAGCTGAAAGAAACGCCTCAGCACGCATCTTTTATAAATTAGAAATTATTAATTCGCTTTTCACTCACCTGCCTAAGAATTTGTAGGAATGTTTCCTTCCGCAATCGTTTTGTCAATGCTTCCCCGGCCTTGGCCAGAAACCAGTACTAGAATTAAAAGTAATTATTGGTATACCAATAAAGATTTTATTGCTTCCTGAACGTATAGGATATAGTACGAAATTCATGATAAATGGAACACAATCCATGGCTAATTTCCGGTAAATTACCCGTGATTTTCTAGTCACATGAATGTAATGCGCCGGAAAACGGAATGAAGTGGTGATGCATATGTACAGTATAGCAAAGAATTAAAAATCCTGCCCCCTTTCCCCCAAAAAACCTGCATTTAAGACCCTATTTTTGTATTGAAATTTGACTGGCTAAAAAAAAAATTGTAAACAAATGTGCTGATCGGTCGAAAACAAAATTTCTATGATTTACATTCTACATATATGATTTGTACTCACTCACCTGCATTACGATACCAATACCGCTTTCCACTCCAACTATAAAGTAATAAATAGACCATTTCCTGCTGTCATCTTTCATGTCTTCCCTCTGTTCGTCTATAGTTGGATCATTGCCTAATGTCTAAATATTTTTATGGAATGAGCTTTGACGAAATAAAATACACAACATAGTTGTGAAATACAATGTGTTGATTTTCAGTCGTGTAGTGGAAGGACGCTTAGGGGTGTAGTGTAAGAGGCCCTTGTTAATATATCCTTTCAGTTGAGGGCTCTGAGCAACTCTCCCTCCCCTTCCCCCACTACTATTTCTTACCAAAACCGAAATAACCCATGGTATTGTAACAGGGTTTTATCAAAATTGGCATTATGCAGTATTCCAATTTAGTTCTATTTTAATCTTATTGTGCATATTTTATAATGTAAATGAACTGAACATTCGATAATTGCAATAAAGAACAATTGCAATAAAGCGATCGAATTCACCTTTTTCTATACACCGTTTGAATACTGCATGTTTCCTTTTTTCTGAATAAAACCAGATTCGAATAAAAATTTCTTGTCGGGAATTGCTTTCAATAGGCATATAAGCGTGGGTTCTTTCAGTCAAATAAAGGGCGTTCTCTGTAAAATTTTCCTGGGGTTACCACTATCGCCGGACTGGCAGACTCCTGCCCGATGTCACCCCCGCCATCAATTATTAACAATTTCGATTAAGAGTGTTGGGTAAATAATAAATATTCTTGCAGATTTTTACATATACATGCACTTACCCCAAATACTCCTCCTATACTATATCCAAATAAAGGTGGGTATGCACCATAAAGTGCAGCTCCAATGCAACCAAGCAATATATATTTCCACTCAGGACTATTCTTCTGTAATACTTTATAAAGCGACACCTTCTTAATTTCCTCCTCTTCAGACTAAAAATACGAAATTATTCCATTGTGGTTGATGCAGCCCAATTATAAAATTACATTGTTATGCATTCAAACTTTATTCTCGTTCGTCAATAATTCCAGTCAATAATTCCGATTGGTCAATAATTCCAGGATATTTATCAATATCCGCTAGTTATTTTCACTGCTTACAACTGGACTGCTGTCCAAAAAAAAAGATTATTGCACGCTGTAGAGGCCGAGGTTATTGCACGCTGTAGAGCTTGTGAAAAAGCCCGCGAAATTTTAGAAGCCAAAGCAAAATGGCTTGAGTAAATTCGCTTCTTTAAACAAAGAGTTCAAATTCAAAATCTGTTAAATCTGTCTTATTAACTTCAGCTAAGACATCCCCCATTAAGTCGTGCAGTGCAGACAAAGTATACTTGCTCAGCACATACCCGCGGCCCCGGGTATAATTAACCGTGCGGAATAACTTAATTGTCTGTGTGGGGCATAATATTCATTGGCTATAATGACTTAATTTATTTATGTGCAAAATTGCACCATATTGAGCTGTATCGCAAGCCTGTACTAGTATAATTTTTGAGCCAATCAGATTGAAGTTCTGCACAAACGGATTAGAAATTAAAGTTATCCATGACTGATATTTCAAAAAGCTAAAATAATAGCCAAACATTTCAACAGAAACTGATGTTTGTGAAAGACAAAAGTGTGAACAATTGTGCGGAAACAGTGCGGGCAGTGCATAATTACCAAAAAGTTTGCACAAATGCGAAACACGTCTGATGTAATTTAATCTATTTTTTTCCGAGTTCGATTCCTTGGCTCATTATATAGACAGTATGGCTCTTTGTGCTTTACCCGTAACATGTTTTTTAGCGGATTTTTGTTAACCTAACTAGTTTAAACTGAACGTGAGCGTCTTATTTTAACACTCTATAAGTTTGAAAACGTTTGCTCTAATGTACATGTGTCTAAAAATGTGTATATATAGATACTGAGATAGATAGAACGTTTAATTGAATCAATATTTACATGCAGTCTTGTGAACTGAATTACTATTGAAGTTACAAAAGTGAAAATATATGAATATATATATATTTATAAATATATGTATGTATGTACCTATATATGTTTACATATCACTGTGTTTTTACATATCGTGTTGTCTCTAATAAAAAGTCTAAAATCTAAATGTAAATGTATGTTCATAACTATTTAAAATATTAATGATCTGAAATGACCTACAAGGTTGCATTACGTGCGCAATATGGAATAAAGGAATTACTAAATCTGTTCGTGTGCATCTTAGGAAGATAAGATTATATTTTCCGTTTCGGTTCTGAGATTGTTTGGTTGTAAATTTTTCGGTGGCAATAGTTCCTTTAACTTATGATCATCATTTGCTTCGATTGATGAAAATAGTTTTAGACCGGGCACAGCTTTTCTCTTCGATCGTACAATGTTTCCAACTTTGCCTTTTTTAATGCTTCGATGTAACTCGAGTCTGGGTGGATAATCCGTGGTGACGGCTTCTGGATACTTTCAATTTCCATTGATAGGTAGTTATAGGGAGACTCGAGTGGAAGACTTGGCAAGCATACTCAACGACAGATCTTATACATGCAGTATAAAACTTGTATAAGGATCTAGTTTCCACTTCAGCACGTTTTAATTGCCTTAATAAATAAAGTCTCTTAGAAGCCTTTTCCATGGTATTGCTAATTACATGTTTGTTCCATTTCAAATCATTGGTAACTATCATGCCCAGAACTTTTGCGGATTTTACAATTTTAAATGACTTCCCGTTTATATTTAGGGGTTCCTCAGTAAATGGTTGCGTGGTAAAGTTTATCCTCAGCTCTTTACATTTACCAGGGTTCAGTTGAAATTAATTTGTTGTCATTCGACCATTTATTTACTTCGTCTACTTTATCTGGCAGGGAACTAACACCATCTTTTGGGATAACTTCGGAAACCGAAGTATCGTCTGCAAATTTCCACAGGTTGCTAGTCGGAGATTTTGTAATACATAGGTCATTTATTATTGCTAGGAATAGCCAGGGACCGATTTTCGTTCCCTGTGGAATACCGGCAGGAACTTGTAAAAAATTTGAATGCACAGAGTTTATTTTAACTCTCTGAGTTCGACCACGAAGAAAGTCAGCTCTGATCCAATTTACAACCGTTGGCTTTATTTCATAATTGGATAGTTTTGCAACAAGTAGATTGTGGTCTAGGTCGAAGGCTTTGCGATAATCAAGTACAGCGCTCTTACTGTAGAGCCCGTCCCATCAAGTGCATCTAGCCAGGTATATGCATCATTGAAATAAGCGCAAGAGTCGTGTTTGATCCTGGGATAAAGCCAAATTGCATTGGGTCCATCTTTC
>CACRXK020011398.1:0-16386 GCA_902702795.2 Paramuricea clavata | reverse complement strand
TCCAAATTGGGATGTTATGGAATTCGTGGATTAGCACTGTCATGGTTTCAATCATATCTTAGTAACAGGAAACAAATTTGCAAAGTAAATAACTCGCTATCAACCTTCCAAAATATTACATGCGGCATCCCACAAGGATCTAACCTTGGGCCACTTCTGTTTACAATTTATATAAATGATCTGCCAAATAGTTTAGAAATAACTGAACCCGCCATGTTTGCTGATGATACAAGCTTAACTGCAACTGGGGAGTCTTCTTTTGAAATTGAATACAAATTGGGGGTGGAAATCCAAAACGTTAAGACTTGGTTAGATGCAAACAAATTAACATTAAATGAAGAAAAAACCGAGTATATGCTAATCGGCTCAGGAAAGCGCTTAAAACAGATCAGAAATGACCCTATTATTAAAATTAGAGATCATATAATTAAACGGGTTTACAAGAAAAAGGTCTTAGGCTTAGAAATAGACGATAAATTACAATGGACAAAACATGTTGAAAAACAAACTAAAAAGATTTCTTGTTCTATAGCTATGTTACGAAAAGTGAAGCCTTACGTACCTCAAGCAACACTACAGATGATGTATAAGTCATTTGTACTCCCCTATTTCAATTATTGTTCAACTATATGGTATGATGGTAATAAAATGCACGCCGAAAAAATGCTCAAATTGCAAAAGCGTGCAGCACGGGTCATTACCAGTTCGGGCTTAGAAGAACGATCTTCTGAAATTTTTCAAATGCTCAAATGGACAAAAATACAATCGATACTAAAAAAGAGGGAATTATTGATGACATTTAAAGCACTTAGGGGTATGGCTCCAGAATACTTAACACAGATGTTTCATGTCTCCGTTAACCAAACCTACCATCTACGAAATAATCATCAAAAGCTTTACCTACCAAAACCTAAGACGAATTTTTTAAAACGAAGCTTCTCCTATAGAGGAGCAGTTTCATGGAACCAAATGTTAATGGAAAACCTTCCAATTACGGAAATACCTGAAACTTCCATCTGTTCTTTTAAAAAATTAATAGATGGCTTGTGTTTTTGAATTGGGAGGTCATCCTGCCAAACCATATCAAAGCATTATGCCTTGCCGATGTAAATAGAGTATATTATGCATGATTGTTTATTTTTTGTTTTTTTTTAGTTAATAATTTTAATATTCTTATAATATTTTATAGTAAGTGTGCACGGCCCTTTGAAAAACAGGCTTCTGAAAGGCTACCGTGAATAAATAAGCTTAAATAATAATAAAAAAAAAAAGTAATTAACTATGTCAGGTCGTCCGTTCCAATGTTTCGATTTCGACTACTTTATAGCGGTGGGTGAAAGAAATTTCTGGGGTAGGTTGGTCTGTAGGCCTATATTTGTGTAAAATTAAAATAGGGCCTACTATTTTACACTCAAAATGTGGTGATCGACTTATTTGGCGGGAAAATTTCAATTTAATATTTGCGGTGTAAATAAACAAAATATTTTTACTGAGTCTTGTAAGCAGACACTATTGGACAAACTACAGTAACTTGTTTAATTTAATGACCAAGTGAACAATGAAACTTTTTTATAAGTCTACTTGAACGGGACGATACACCACGAGACTCTATGCCTCCCGGAATACCCGAAAAGGAAGGCTCATCGCCCAAAAGATTAATGATTTTTCCGTTGTACCAGATGCAGGTTTGACTGGAGGACCTCCACCGGTTTTTCTTTGGGATTGCATTATCCATGAATTGGTTTTCTTTACAATTCGTGTCAAGTTTCGCCATTTATCGCGTATTTCGCTTGGTGTACGCTTCTCATATCCAAGGCTGTTGATACGGGAAGCAATAGTTTTCCACAACTCTTGTTTCTTAATTAGAATTAGTTATGGAGCTGGAAAATTGGCTACATAATGTGTCTATATTTTTCTCCACCAGGTCAATTAGCACAGCACATTCCGCAGAAGAGAAATTTTGTTTTCTCTTCTTCCCCTGTTTAAGGACAAACTGAGCAGACATCTTGGTCTTGGATTTTGAGATATTTACATTTAGGTTCATGTAGCTAGTTCAGAAAATTTGATAAAGTATGACCTAACATGACCAATATACACATATTCTAATGTATTAAAATATAGTAGTTGAAGGTTTTATGGTGTAAATGGGTTTCATTTTGGGTCATTAATTAAGCTCGTTATAACCTGATGTAAAATAAGATAAAAATTTCATACAGTATGTTGTATCAACCTTTACGTTACTTAGTTCGATGTGGCCATTCTGACGATAAATTTAGGTGCATACCATTAGTACAGCCATAGTATACCTTCATCGTCGATTCCCTGACTGGAGTCCTTTCGCTTTTCAGATGACCGATTATTATCATCTTCGTTTTCATTTAAATTCTGTTAATGTATTTTATTAAGATATATTGATTTTTGCCTGCATGATCTCCACAATATCGAAAAAGGTTTCGTTTAATTGTTAAGAACTGACCGTTCTAAACTTTTTGTTTCTGCTTTCGCTTTGTCGCCCAACTATTCTATCCGGAAAACTAGTCAGAAATTTCGTGTAAGGATCCTATAAAATTGTAGGAAGTATATAAGTATTTGTCACTATTTAATGGTTTTCGTTAATTTTTCACCATAATTTATTGGAAAATACACTGTAAACTTTAAGGAGTTGAATCGACTCCAAAAAGTGTTATTCTGTCACCAAACAAGGGAGCATATTGGGACCATATATCAAGGGAGCATATTGGGACCGTTGCTATTCCTGGTCTATGTGAATGATTTCCAGCACTGTATTAAACATTGCAAAGTCATACTTTACGCGGACGATACTTTGATTTATGTTTCTGCAAAAACGGCTAATGAAGTTGAAACTTTTCTAAACGAAGACCTTCAATCAGTTGCGGAATGGCTTTCATCCAATTTGCTTACGCTTAACTGTGAGAAGTCAAAACTCCTTCTGTTTGGAAGTAAACAACGGCTTAAATCATTTAATAGCATCTCCATAAAAGTGAATAATCAGGCAGTCGGACGTGTGAATTCGTTGAAATATCTTGGGGTGACTTTCAATGAAGATTTGTCGTGGAGCAACCATATCGAGAATATTATTTCGAAAACAAACCAGCGATTGGGCCCGCTTAAGAGAATCAAACATTTGTTACCAACTGATTCCCGACTGACACTCTTTAGTTGCCTTGTTCTCCCTTTATTTGACTATGGGGATGTGATATGGGGTGACAAAAACAATATATCATTGATGAACGATTTACAAGTCCAACAAAGTAAAGCAGCAAAAATTATATTGAACAAACCAATATCCTTTTCGTCAACAGAGGCTCTGTCAACTTTAAAATGGAAACGACTGAGTGAAAGAAGACGTGCCCATCGATGCATCTTAATTTTTAAATGTTTAAATAATCACATAAACTTTGACTTTAATCTAGTATATAATAGCAGTATTCATAATTATAATACTCGACAGAGTTGCTTTCTTCATTTACCCAAGACAAGGTCAAATTGGGGTAAACATAAAGTCACTTATCATGCTGTGTATGACTATAACAACCTTGAGTCGGATTGTCAAAATGCCCAGACAATATCTCAATTTAAATCCAAAGTTTTTGACTGTCGGCCATGATGTACTATTGTTCTTCTCGACTTTTAAACTTTTAAACTTTTACCAGTTCAGCAAGTATACTATTGTAATGATAGATAATTTATGATATTTTTACTTTTGACCACATGTAAATAGATTAGATATAATATTTTTCACTTTGTATAATACTAGTTCTATAGTACAGGTCCATTCTGAAAATCACTTCTGTGAGAATGCCTCCTGAATAAAGATTGTTATCATCATAGAATAACACTTTTGAAGTTATTTCAACTCCTTGAAATTTACAGTGTATAGATGTATTTGCCTGATTCCATTTAGACATACGGCCATGTGACTAGGCGTTTGATGGTTAATCAGTGGATTGGTTTTCGGTAACTTACCATTGCACAATCGTTGTCACTGAAATCTGTTAAGTCAACAGAAGGCTTATCGGTGACCTTCATTTGCCCGATGGCATTCCCTATTGTAAAAAATAATGATGTAAATGAAGAAAAGTATGTGGTAAACTAAATGTCTGGGGCCAGTGTTGTGCCCTTGTGCGTTTGTTACTATACGAATGTTGTCAAGAAAAAGACGACTGTTATACCTTCTTTGGTTATGGTGGCAGACCTTTGCTGGTCCGGTTCCTTTTTTATGAGTGAAGTTAGTATCTGCGCGGCTGACGTTTTACCTTCAATAAAAAAAACATTACAAAGAAACTAAGCCACTGAATTTTGAAGTTTTGGTACTACATTTCATAAAGTCGTAAGGTATATTTCCTAAAGTTTCATAACGTACATCAAAAGTGCTCTGAAAAATTAAGGTCCAGTTACACATGCGATTTTTTTCTCGCGCCGGCAACGCAACTGGTTAAATTTCATTGCGTTACTCGCGCGAGTGATGAAATTGCCCGTGTAACATATCAGGCGCGGTAACGCAATTGCAACCCGATATTCTCGGCAATCGTTACGGAAAGTTGAAATGCTTGAACTTTCGGCAACGATTGCCGAAAATATCGAATTACCCAGGCATTGTTTGAGCAGGAAACGCATGGGCTATTTTAAGATAGCCAATGAAATTCGCTTCTGTACGGACAGCGTGCTGCAGCGCTGCCAAATATCGAAGCGTTAAACAACACATTTCTGCTGGCTTGATTGATTCACGCATTATTGTGTATTTCTTGTAAAGCGTTTCAGATAGATTATCAACTATCTTTTTGAAATGATCAAAACCATTTGCATAAATTTTTTAAATCCTGGTGTGTCGTGGGCAGCCAGATCGGGAAGAAGCTGACCGAAATAACCTTTGTTTTTTCTCTCTAGAAGCCAGTGCCGTCTCCAAATACGTTTCTTTTCTTTAACCTCCTCGTCATCTTCCAGCAATTCCAAAAGCATTGCAGCTATGACTACTAGTTCTTTCTTCGACGCCATGTTGTGCCCATTTTTTTCATGCAAATAGTTGCGACACAGCTAAGCTATCATTGCTCGTGTCACCACTTCACTCGCGCGAGCAACGCAATGAAATTTAACCCGTTGCAAAGGCGTTGCGTTGCCGGCGCGAGAAAAAAATCGCACATGTAACTGGATCTTTATGTTCTGTTGTTGTGTGACGTCATCCGTGATGTATACTCTAATAGCGCACACACGAGAACCAAAGAAATGGCTTCATTTAAATTGCTTATAAATATATTTATACAATAATTCATATAAATGAAGTAATTTCATAGGTTCTTGTGCGTGCGCTATTGGAGTATACATCACGGATACGTCACACAACCAAACATAACTTTTCAGAGCACTTTTGATGTATATAGATTTCATTTTGCCGTGCGTATGTACTGTAATAGATCACAGAAGACGCCATAGGGTGAAAAGACCAAAAAGTCATGGCACTCTACTTCGTCTCGTGCCGTACTTTTTAGTTCTTTTCACGCTATAACGTCATCGGTGATCTATTACAGTACAGTACAAGCTGACAAATCATATTACAACAATTCGTATGATTTACCACATGTACAAACCTGCACGTTCAAGTTCAAAGTCCAAAGTTCAAAGTCCAACTAAGGTCCAAAGACATTTGGGTTTACTATTTGATGCATCACGATACCCAGTGACCATATGTCTGATTTCTTCAGATCGTCCTGGTTTACACTAGATTGTTTTGGCAGATGAATCTCAGGTGCCATGTATTCGAGAGTATCACGACCTATGCATTGCGTTTTGAACATCAAAACTACCTCATGGTTTGTAGTTCAAGAGATTTACTTAGACCGAAATCTGCCAGCTTACAAACAATTGGGCATTCGGCGTAGGCAGTTTTGAAATCAGTTTTTATGAGGCACGGGTTACTGTAATGTTGGTTATAGACTAAGATGTTAGCTGGTTTAAGATATTTGTGGGCAATGTTCTTATTATGGAGATACTCCAAACCGGTTATTATATCCTTAGCACATACTGGCAACAGTTCTGCAAATGATGTAAAGTCAAAATCGTCATCGACGAGGTGAAGAAAGTTCGACAAAGTGCTGGCACGTTTTTGTATACCAAACGGGCCAAAGTCAAAGCACGCGTATTCCATCAATATAGAGCCCAGCTCTTCACAAAACCCTAAAAATTTCACTATATTTCTCGGGCCCTGCGTTACGTTTAAAAGTTTTGCCTCTTTAATAAAACGTGAGTTTCGTTGTAGTTTTCACCTTTCATCTTCCTTACGACGACTTTTTCGATTTCTCCTTCATATTTTCCGAGATAAACGTTTCCAAAACCGCCACTTCCCAGATTCTTTTCTTTGGTGAATCGTTTCCAATCAAATTTGGCTAGATTTGCCGTTTGTTTTACCTTAGAAATAGTCAACTGGCTGCCATTTTGTTAACTCGAGAGAAAAACGACAAACAATAACAAACAATTCTAGTTTATATTTTGGCGAAAACATGCTTGGCAGAAGTAATTTGTATTCTTTGAGACAATTTCAGAGGAACAAAAATAGATTTGGGGGTTTCCAAGGGGTTTATTTGGATGTACGCGGTGGATTAGTGGATATTGTGAAAAATGACAATTTTGATTACTTCTGCATCATATTACTGTGAAATATCCATTATCGGGAGCCAGTCCTTTCAGATAGCAACTCTAAAAATAAAATAAAAATAGGCTTTAATTATACCTAATCGAATAAAAAGCCGTTTTTCTGAGATTGCATATTGTTGTACCTAAGTAAAGCTATAGTCTTTATAATATATAATTGATACACCTTTCAAAATTGAAAAAGTTTGAACTTTTCTACGTTTGCCGACACTACTGAATCACATTCTTCGAAGGGTGGCACAATGCACAGCACCTTTAACTTTGAGAACTCAGTGACTAAATGACACAAAAAACAATCTTCGTCTGGTCAAATTGAATAAAAGAAAATATCAATGTATTCATCAATAGAAGAAAATACCAGTCGATGTTTTACAAATCCGCCCAGTCCATGTTTTACAAATGAGTCCAGTCCATATTTTACAAATGAGTCCAGTCCATGTTGTGCAAATGAGTCCAGTCCATGTTTTACAAATGAGTCCAGTCCATGTTTTACAAATGAGTCCAGTCCATTTTTACAAATTAGTCCAGTCCATGTTTTACAAATGAGTCCTGTCCATGTTTTACAAATGAGTCCAGTCCATGTTTTACAAATGAGTTCAGTCCATGATTTACAAATGAGTCCAGTCCATGTTTTACAAATTAGTCCAGTCCATGTTTTAGATTAATATGAAACTAGTTTTTCGTATTGTTCTGAGTCCAGTCCAGGTTTTACAAGTCCAGTCCAGGTTTTACAACATGCCCTTAACGATATCTTACGCTTCCTCATGTTTTTAAATCTGTACTTGATTGCTCGTTCCCACGATGCCTATAATATAAATTAATAAAAATAGTTTAATTTGATCTATTATCTATTTCATTGTATCCATTATATTGTATCCATTATAGACTAGTATCCAATTACATACATATCACCTTTAAGGGTGCACCGGAGCGGGTATTTCAACTTCCGGAAAGTTCTGAATATATTTAAATATAATATATGGTTTTATGTTTCTTTGGCAGATATGATCTGTCTGCTTGTCTAAGTATACACAGATGAATAGTATACACAGATAGAACAAGTATACACAGATGAATTATCGGGCAAACTATCTTTTCTTTACCTAAAGTTTGTCCAGACGGGTCATCTGTCTCTAGTATACTGTAAATCAGTCCAATAAACACTGACTGTCTTAGCATTACATCGTATGTTTAGTCATTTGAACATGCATTTAAGCATTTGACAATAAATGCATCTAGATATGGTCTGTTTTTTTCTTTTTATTTAGTCTGCATGTTAGCAATGGTATCCATTCAAATATTTGGTTGATGTTCATCAGAAATAAACTTAATTTTCTATCTCCCCCATGGTATGAACTCTGATAGCCGAACATATATCTCTGGTGAATTCATTTCGTACATTTCCTGGTGGATAACCATTTTGGAGGCTTGCTGTCACGCTTGGAGAAAACTTAAAAGTGGATGCATATATTAGTAATTAGTAAATCAATTAGGTCATAAAAGCAGATGAAGACTTAAAATTGCCCACTGACACTTTAAATTGTCAGGGATTAGACAGAGTCACAGAGTAAAATACTAAATGGCTACAATTTGCCAACAGTACCTGTATCGGCAACTTGAAGGTACTAAGCCATTTATCATCGGGGATGTGTACGTTCGTGTTGAATGCAGGCAATGGATTCACATGAGAGGCGGTTTCTAATTTTAAGTGAGTGAGAGTATCATCACATTTTTCTGAAATGCTATTTTGAACTGCTGTAACCATGCTTGTTTCCGATACTAGTACTCACTGTAGTTCAACAAGGTTGTCACTGTCAGACATGTACGTATCTTAATGATTTGACCTGCTGGTATGCCACATAGTTTGAACAGTTAATCACTAGAACAATGCAGGTTGTCTGTGGTACATATCTACATGAAAATAACCAAAATTTAACTATAAATAATCTGTTCAAATGCCCTATACCTTTAAAAGGCCAAATTAATGGCCATCAAATGCCCCCCATGGTTGATACGCTACCAATGCAAAGCAGTTTAGTAGCATCCAAGAAATTAAAGATGTAAATTCTCACTAAATTTTTGCTAAAATTATTTAAAAGAAGTAGCATGTATAAAGCAAGTGTAGAATTGCAAAATTGGCAGAAACCAAGTGTAGAATTGCAAAACGTCGTGTTAGGTAAAATGGTTTGCAGAATTGCAGTTGACTAGTTCACTCTAGTTGAGTGAGTTGACCCATTCACGGCTAATGGCTAAAATCTAGCCCTGAAATACAGTTCATATTTGTTATATATGAAGAGATGTATACATATACATATAGATAAATAGTCAGTAAAAAAAGTCAACTGAAAACGTTTGCTTTTCTGACTTTAGATTTTTTCGTTTTTGAGCATAGGTCTCCCGAAAAGGTCTTTTATTTAAAAAAAATCCATACAATTTGCTTTAAAATGCGATACTTTGACATACAATCATAGAAATAATAGATATAGAATGCGTACTCCTATTTTTTCTCAGTGAAAAAAGTGTCTAAAAACCATTCTAGTGGGCTTTTTTACGAAAAGCAACAGTTCTAAACCGAATATGTACAGAAATCATCGTTTAAAAATAAATTTTCAACATTGTTGTGCAAGCCAAAACAAAACCCGAAAGATCAAGACAAACTCAAACTCAATAGGTATGTTCTGTAAATATTTCAACTCTTTTATAATATAAATGAAGTTCAATAATCTTTTTAAACTTACACAACTACTTTTCATATTTTTCTACGTTGCTTGAGCTTGAGGCAACGCTTTTGAAACCATAGTTTTCGACGATTATTTAGGCAATTTACAGTTTATCGACAACTAAATATTTTTGTTTCAAAAACATAAGAAAACGTCGTTTACATTCAAGAAAAACGAAACCCGACGAAGAAAGAACTATAATTTTATAATCTTATAAGATATTAGCAAAACAGTGACAGTAGTGACGTTCAGAGCATGCAAAAATGTTTTATGAGCAAAATATATTTACGAGAAACTACTTTGTTTACAAGGCTGCACGATTTTCACCATTTTTGTAACTGCACATTTGCTTTGACAGTTTGTGCCTTCAAAGAACTTAAAATCTATCCCCAAACTGCAAATTAAACAACAAGACAAACGTTTTGACGATGAAAACGTAGTTTTAGCTTTGTTTATACTTTGTAGTTTGCACTCCTAGTCAAATTCAAACATGGCGGATTTATAAGGGCACGCATGAGAAAAAGTAGAGACATGATTCGTGATCAAGTGCGCATTCTATATCTATTATTTCTATGCATACAATGCTTCCATGTACAGTAAAACCTCTATAATTTGTATTACATGAAGTACGTGTAACATCACAATAGCGTTGCGTCATTATGTAATATATATCCCCAAGGTTGGAAACAAAATACAAATTTAAAACTGTATACACATATTTTATGACAAAAAAACTCGTACATAAACATCGAAATTCATTAAAAAAACTAAGACATAACTTTAGTACTTCATTGGTAAGATATAACTTTAGTACTTCTACATTGTGTTTTTTCTTCTCTCATCACTTTAAAACGAGTTAATTTTGCGAAAATTCATCAATTTCGCGACTTAGTTTGGTCAAACTATGCGGGATGATGGCTCCTATGTCACAAAATAAAGCTCTCTGATTTGCTGAAAATTTTTGAAATTTCCCAGCGAATCAGAGAGCTTTATTTTGTGACGTAGCGCCGGGAGCCATCATCCCGCATAGTTTTGATCAAATTGAGTTACGAATTTGATGAATTTTCCATGGAATTTTCGCAAAATTAACTCGTTTTAAAGTAATGAGAGAAGAAAAAAAAACACAATGTAGAAGTACTAAAGTTATGTCTTACCATAGTGGGTTAGTTTTTTTAATGAATTTCGATGTTTATGTACGAGTTTTTTCGTCATTAAGTTTTTGTATACAGTTTTAAATTTGTATTTTGTTGCCAACCTTGGGGATATATATTACATAATGACGCAACGCTATTATGATGTTATACGTACTTCATGTAATACAAATTATAGAGGTTTTACTGTACATTGAAGCATTGCATGTCAAAGCATTGCATTTTAAAGCAAATTGTATGGATTTTTTTGAAAAATAAAAGACCTTTTCGGGAGACCTATGTTTTTGAGCTGTTCATTTTGTACAAGTGTGCTTCTGTTCAGGAAGAAAAGTTCTTTCCCCAGTGATGTCTTTCCACAGCCTTATTAATAATAGCGACCTTAAGCAAACAGGACGGCAACGCGACGACGACGGCTATTCACACAATGCTATTCTTCATCTCGTACAAAAGAAATGAATAATTAAAAGCCCACGGGAGTTAGAGTCTTAGAGACGTTGTGTTAGGGCTTTTTACAACGGCAAACCAAAGATTTTCACATCTCGTGTACAACGCAAACATATCAAGACGCGACAAGTGAAATTACAAATTTGTTCGCAGAAGCGTGTTTATTAACCGTAAAACATTTGTTTTAGTCTCATCAAACTGAACTCAATTCATATACACATCTGAGTGGATAATACACAACAACTCTTCTTCGCAATAATTTATTTGAAGATGTTTGTTTTGGCTGTCGTCGTCGCGTTGCCACCGTACATGCTTAAGATCCCTAATATTTTTCTATCTGTTGATTAAACATCAAACATGAAATTGGAAGCAAATTGTTTTTGGTTGCTTTCTTTTGCCGTCAGCAAAGAAATGGAGTCTTTACTCTTTAGTGTTTTACTGTTTTGCAAAAAATATGCATTTTCAAACAACGTCGGAAAACCGGTGACATATTAACTCCGGGTTTGAACTCTCCTGCTGTTCTTCTTTTCTCACCAAACTCAAATTAAATCATAGGGCCATACCTCTTCTTTTTCTAAAACATCTAGAATATCCTTTCTTACTCCGTTCCGTAGCAAATAGAGGTCTAACTTGGCGTCCATGACGTCTTAAAACTTCGGAGTCCGGCCTGAAGAAAGCGCAAACAAAAAAGGCGGCAAAATAGAAAAATCCTTAATTAAAACCGGAATGATCCGGTTGCGATGATCACTCTGCTGCCAGTCACGTGAGCAAGCCAAAACATGAGTTGGCTACCCACAGGCGGCCGCCTCCGCATTTTTTTTTTTAAAACAGGGTGTTTCTGGTAGTAAAAACTACAAATCGGTTCAGCGAAATGGGATACCAAATATAGCTAACATTACCAGCTAACATTACCGATACTTTCGAAGCAATGTTTCCTTTAACGTCTAAGAGCTTTTTGTGTTCGCCGGACTCTTCTTACGTCTGTTTTGATAAACGTCGTCAAAAGTAAGGGTATGAGGAGACAAGAAGTTCAACAAGGAAATATGACAAGTCAACTTGCTGCCCCACGTAATAGTATTTCAGGTGTGTTGAGCTTATTATTGTCTGTTCGTATATGGAGATACTCGTAGAAATCGGTGTTGATGTTTTTTAGCTGCTTTGCTCTGAATTCATGCACTATTTTCGCTATATTGTTTCATCTTTGGATGCATCGCGTTGTTAAATTAACTTATTAAAACGGCTACCGTCAACATTTATCAAGTGTTTATGAAATATCAATCAGTTTTCAACAATTTCTGAACTGTGTAAAGGTAACAAAAAAGTTGTAAACGTTTTTCATGCACATTTAATATTTTGACAAAATCAATTCCTTCATTTAAACTGACGCGCGTTCAGTGTGAAAAGCTTTCCCGACCTAGCAAATTTGTACACTTCAAGTCGAGAGGAATGTCTTTCATTATCTGCTAATCTATTTCGAATTTTGATGGATTTCTTCAAACTAGTTTTTAACATTCGTTGTCTAAAATTCGAAGACGAAGGAGAATGTGTCGAACGTAGCTTGTAGATTGACTAAAAAAATGGCGAGCAAAATGACGACAACGCTATCACGTCATTTTTATATGTGCGAGCAAAACAAATGCAGTTTTGAAATTTTACAATTAATTTATTTTTGTAAACACTTCGTTAAAATGTGCGATAATTTTGGTAAACGTCGAGGAAGTGCTGCTTGTCATCCTCCCAAAAAGCGAACAAAGGAATTTGATATTTCAACCGCAGCTGATGTTAATTGTTCAGGCAATGACGTTTTGTTAGACGGCAACGAAAGAAATCAACTTGTGGCTGACTTTGAAAGTCTGTACAAAACTGCAGAACCTACTCCCCTAGCGTACAATGGTAAAATTCCATTGCAGCCTGAAGAACTTCTTCTTTATTCCTTACTGGATGTGTCATTGTCGTCAAAAAGTATTAACTCTGTCAAGTCCTGTCAAGGGCTATACTGCAGAAAAATTTCTTGATGTAGCAAGAGCTGTATATGTTGTCTGTGGTGTCCAATGTTTTTTTTTTCTAGTTAGTGCGACCGTATGCCGTATGGTTGGAATATTTTATATTAAAACTGCATGTGTGAGTGGTGAAGATATTCTAATTTAACATTGCATATATTTGTTACTGCAAACACTGAGGTTAGTGAGGTTGATGATGCCCCTTAGATAATCCAGCACAGGTACTAAGAGGGGTTCTGCTAATTGTCATTACTTGCAATTGAGAACTTTAGCTGAATTGCAAGGACACAGCTCATTGTTATTGGGTTGAAGGCTTTTTAGGGCACCTCTGGTAGCATTATTGACTATTAGTATAATTTTAGTATTGAAAAATGGCCTTTGAGCATTCCAATTCGCTCCCTCAGCGGTAACTCTGAGGCAATAGTTACTGCTCAGAACAGTAGTAACTATAGTTATTGCTTTTCTCAAAAATCGGGTGGAAGTAAATTATTTAGGGAAATTATATTCATAAAACAAACATGTGTATTAGTTGCATTTATAAATAAAACTTTTTCAATACTGAAATTATGCTAAAACGATTAGTCGCCTCAGGCTCGATGATTACAAGCCTGATTCAGTTCGGCTCACTGAATGTAGGCTGGTAAGCATTCTCTGTGTGCGAGGTACCTGGAGAAAAACTATGTTTTTCACAAAAATGTCATGACTCCATGTCTTGAGCCTATTAGGCAGTAATCCTAACCTGCCCTGTTCAAACATTCTTTGTGGGGAGGAAACCGGAGTACCCCGGAAAAGACCAGGTTTTTACAGTAATTGAAAACTGGAAAATTTCAAGACATTTTAGAAAATATGTAAGTATCTGATTTATAGTCATCTCAGAGATGAAATATTGTCATTTTTGTGTTTTACACATGAAGTAAAGAGTCATTGCATTGCAAATGGGGATACAGTATGTAAGATTTCAATCAAATTAACAATTAAAAGTGATGTTGTATAGAAATATTTTAGATATTATCCTTCATGTTATGATTGTCAAAAATGAAAGAAATGCATATCATGTTTAATGGTGGCAAACAAATTTCTGGACATAATTATGTTGTTCTTAGGTTGTAATAGGGAGGACTGAAAAAACAAAAAGCCCTTCCATCATATTTTGGTTTGTCCAGTGAAATAATTATGTCACAAAATACATTGTTGTTCACATCCAGTGTATAATGACTCCCATAACGGCTTCTTTCTACAGCAATATTGTTAATTGGTTGTTTTTGCAAACACTACTTTCTTTATGGAAATTTTAATTGTGACATTGGAAGCAATATTCTTGATTGGTACTTGGGTTACGTATTAACCCATTCAATGACATTACCCTACCACAGACAAGTAAAATCATCTGGCATTAGACAGAGTAAAATACTAAGGCATATTGCCAACTATTGGGTTGAAGCCGTTTCCTGCTGGTTGTGAACTCAAAGGACCTAAAGTTACTTTTTTCAAAACTGTGTATTGTCCCACTGATTACAGTACTGTAATGTCACCACTTTTTAGAAGTTCAAGTAATAATCCAATTTGTCGACTTTTTTTCTTCCCCAAAAGTGACGGCTTGCCCAATGATTTTAATACTTTAGAAAGTTCTTGGCCAGTCAGTTTCTTCAAAATCTTTTCTTGCACAGAGTGGGAGTAGGTCGACAATGATTCCATAAAATTAGTGATATGAACTGTTGACAGATTCTCTGACCTTAACTGTAAAATTTCTTTACTTGCTTGCTTTGCTTTTGAAGTATGGAAACTAGAATGCTTTAGTTGTTGTCGAATTGCCATGGACTTCTTATTTGGTTTTAGCCCTCTTTTCTCTCGAATTATTTGCTGCTTTGATTTGATGAAAAAGGTCTATTGCAGAACAAACACTGATGTTGCATTGGGTGTTGTTGATGTTATGTCATTCCATTTGTCTCTTAGCTCCTTATTCATCGACAATTTTTCAAGACAACTGGTCAAAATGTTTCCTTTTTCAAGTGCCAGATTTCTAAGATCAATCAGGCTTTCAGCAAGATTATGAACAACAAAAAAAATGAAATAATATTCTTGTGGATAATAAAGCGAAATTTTCCATCCGGTTGCTTCACATCCTCTCCCATGGTTGCAATTATCTTCATTGCATCTCCTTTATCACCATGAACAACCTCTGACCCACCAACCGACTCTTTAGCTCGAACATCACTTTCACCCTTCAAAATGTTCTCCCTAGTCCGTTTAATGTCCCAACCACCATGGTCTCGAATAGAATCAAAATCGCTTTCATCACAATATTTCAGTGATTCTCCAGTGCCACTTTGACTTTCTCCATCATAAATGCTTTCCACAATAGTAAACGCCATCCCACTATTCAAAGACCAAAAGTGCTGCAGAATTTGCTGCAATAATTGCTCTGATGCTTGATGAAAATTAGTGTTCTCGCTTAAGACATCATAACCAATAAGTTTTCCCCATGACTGTTTGATTGCGTAATGGTAAAAACTGCTGAACCTTGTCATACCAAATTCCCTCTCCAAAATTACTGCTTTCTTCTGTCGAGTTTTTTCCATTTCAGCCTTGGTAAAACAAGCTTCGACTAAACGTAAAACGTCTTGCAAAAACTCTTCCTTAAGAATAGACTTATTTTCGTCCAATACTGCTTCGAATACCAATGTTAAAATATCTCCTTTGTTTGAAAATATATGTGATATGTTGCCTTCACGAAGTGTTTGCAAAAACGAGACCAAATTTTTGCTGTAATAATACTTGACGATATACTAGAGAAGTCAACATGGGAGTCGTATGGTTCGGAAATAGTAAAATCACTTTCGGAATCATCATCTGAAGAAAATTCGTTGTTAACTAAAGCAGAATTAAGGACAAATGATGATTCCGAACTGCTCATCTCGGCCGCCATCTTTAATTGTTTGGCCGCCCGAAAATTAAGGCAACGCATCACACATCGATCAGCGCGCCTATCCTCGTTTCGCCGCCCGATATATAAGCGCCCTGGTCATTACGTTCATTCCAATGCGCCATAGTATACAGGCGATATACGATTGATCACTTTGTAGGGTAGGGTAAGTGGGGAAGTGAAACATGTCACTCCACCGGTGCAGGACATTTATATAGCTCAGTGGTGCAGGTGCAGGTTTACTATATACTCATAAACAACTCATTGGTTTCATATTCTTACTACAGCTTCAGGCCTGCAGCTTTGAATATGGTTTTAAGATGGCCGAAAAGGTCCATGACTGTAAACACTCGCCGTTTTTTTTTACCATTACACTCGTCGTTTTTTCCCCTTCAAAATTACACTTGCCGTTTTTTTCTTCAGAATTACACGCGACGTTTTTTCAATGCAATAATTACACGCGACGTTTTTTCAGTGCAATA
>CACRXK020011397.1:0-13007 GCA_902702795.2 Paramuricea clavata | reverse complement strand
CCCCCCCCCCCCGTCGCCAAAAAAATTTCGGTCGGTGTACCATTTTAGGGGTCAAAAATTTTTTCCGGACATACCAAAATTTTTCGTTACATCTTAAAATTTTTCCGGAAATCAACCATTTTCTCAATTTATCAAAAAATTTCCGAATTTACCAACGTCGGAAATTTTGCCAATTTCCGACAACGTTGTCAATTTTCGAAAAATTTCCGACAACATTCACAATTTTCCGACGGGTCTTCACAGTAAGGGGGGTCATGGCCCCCCTGGCCACGGCGCCACTGAGTTTCATCTATTGTTCGCAGGTTTGTTACCCTGCGAGCAAAATCCTCTCGTATTTCTTCTCGCACGCCACGGAAAAGCGAGAGAGACTCTGCAGAAATTGTGTATAAATTCATTTGAGCATGCGCGAAGGTTGCTAAGCAACTGCCTGTTTCCCAGAAGAAGATTTAATAAGTAGTGTCCGGTTCGGATCAAAACCGGTTATAAAACCAGTATCAAACCTGAAATTACGCATAATTATCCAAGTTTTTGGATTGTCGGCTCCACAAAGAATATACACAGGTTCTCCAGAGTCAGTCTCTCGCTTCTCCGTGGCGTGCCGAGAAGAAATACGAGAGGACTTTGCTCGCAGGGTACAGGTTTGTACAAAACAATTAAAAAAAATAATCGTGTTGCCATGACTAACATGACGTGGCAACGCAAGCCTGCGTTCAATGTTGGCGTAATTACGAATACTTCATGTTGAAACAATGTTTGGAGAATATAGGCGAGGGATTGTTGCATGCATGCATTTCTAGTCTAATGTATACTGTTGTCTTAAGACTATCTACAAATACTCATAAGTAATAATACGAGGAAACCTCTTCTTATAAGCCTTATGGTTTCTTGAGATCGCCTCGCCACCACCGGAAATTGTACTCAACCATTGGTAGTGATTTTCTTTTCTTCTTGTATATAGATATATAAACATATGGAATAGTTACTGTCTTTTATGTATGTTTTCGTGGCAAAATTAAAAAAACAAACAATAAAAACAAAAAAACAAAAAAAACACTTTATATTGATGAGAATCGTTCTTAATCCAAGCTTGCTGTCGTATTTTAATAGCTTCCTTGATAATGGGAGTGATCCATGGTTTATCGCTGGGTTGGTTTTTTTAACGGTGCGAAGAGGGAGGCAAAATTTGATAGCATCATGAACAACAGACTGAAAAGTTTTCAATTGATTCTCGCATGAGTTCAGCCGCAAAATGGGCGTCGTCCAGTTGAAATATTCCAAGGCAGTGATCAAACGATTATTATTGGCCGCTCTACAGTCACGATTCTGGAAACGGGTAGTTGGCAAACTGGGAGCCAGTTTTCCTTTGGTTGAAGAAGAACGCTGGTAAGATGACAGATCGATTCGTAACACGATGTCAAAGTTGAGAACGCTTGATCCAATATATTTCTTCTCCTGGTGGACTTTGTAACAAGTTTTTTTTAGTCTAAACGAGGAAAAAAAGTTAGCTGGCTGGGATTGGAAGTCTCCAAGAAAAAAAATCGCAGAATTTGGGTGGGCAGAAGGTGAGGAATCAAGGCACTTGAAGATATGTGAACGGAGGGTGTGATCGTCGTTCTGAGGAGGGTGCTAAAATGTTCCCAGTATAATAGAGTTTATTCCTTTTGACAAGCGGTTCGTTCTTATAAGAACTAACCATTGGCTTTCGATGTCGGGTTCACTCAGATCCCGAAGTTTAATAAAATTAAGTCGGTAGCATATATGTGCAAAAACCGCCTCCACGTTGGTTGTTGGATCTATCCCTTCGAAACGTCACGTATCCAGGAATATGGATGAGGTCATCGTTTAGTTGCGACGAGAGCCATGACTCCGTAATTAAAATGACGCACGTTGAATAAATTAGCGAACACTGTTGCAAAATTTTCGTCTAACTTATTGACCATTGACCTGGCATTGCTAAAGAAAATGTTTGGAAACGTCCGGTTGGTAACTGTTCGCTGTAGGGGGACTAATAAACAATAATGGTCATACGAGTTGAAGGGACAACTACAAGGAAAGGTAAATGTTCTACTAGGATTTGGTCAGCAGTAGGATTGGAATTGGACTGCATGCGGATCGAAGGCAGGAGACGGGGAAAGGGAAAGTTTGTTCATTGGGGGGCTGGCAGTGTCGGGCGTAGTTTGTTGTTCTCCAGGAGGTAATGTACTAGGTCGAAATGGTTTGACCAGTCTTTCTTTCGGAAGTTCCAGGAAGGCCGATGGTTCTGTTGTAATTTTCGCTGGTACTTTAAAAATCGGCGACGATTTGTACTAAAATGTTTACCAGAGTAACGGCTTGGCTTGAACGATTGTTGGAATTCGGGTGTGGCATTTAATGATCCATTTGTATTTCAATTAGGGGTAGCCCAACCGACTCCAGTTTTCTCAAGCCATTCGGTGGTAATGATTGGTACGCAGGAGTTGAGGGTCAGATGAAGTGTTTGCCGGAGGTGTTTGATTTTGAGAAGTCGTAGAGGACTCCGGCATTGGCTAGTGTCCCCAATCCACAGGTCGCACATCGCTTCTCTGTATTATAAAGGCAATGGCTTTGAATGCCAATAACTCGAAAGTCAGGAGAATGAGGGTGGTGTCACATTTGATGAGGAATACGGCTCTAGCAGGAGGTCTTCTGCTTCTTTTGGATGAACTATCAGCCTGTTGTTAACAAATGAATTTCACGAATTAGTTTTCCCGCGTTTTCATAAATTTAAACGAAACTGGTAGAAAGAACGGCTTTAATGTTCCAAATCCCTTTCATTACTTTGCCATCTCGTTATTTATTTGTTTGAAATTGACAAAACATCTGAAAAGGGTTGATAAACCAGAAAAAAGCCACGATACGATGCACGTGATCCTTTTGAAGAGCCGTGATTGGTCGATGGCATGTGAGCGTATAATAGCAACTCATATACAGCGAGTAGCGAAAAACAAGATGACATACATACATACATACATACATCAACTTTATTTAAACACGGAAAATCATCAGTATAGTTATTTACAAAAATATTAAAATATTTTAAAAAGGAGCAAAAAGAAATATAGATGCTGTTCTACCTGATTGCCGTGTGGGAGTCAGATCGATTGTTTATTAAGAAGGCTTCTAAACCTGTCTTAAAAGCAGCGAGAGAGGTTACTGATCTAAGAGATTCTGACAGGCCATTCGATGAAGAGGCTCCACTGTAACTGAAGGAGCGTTTCAAATAATCTGTGCGTGGTATTGGGACATAGAGTTTACCATAGGAATCTCTCAGGTTATAAACACTCTCACTAGGAGAAAACATCTCTTGTAAATAGAATGGTGTATGTTTGTTAAATGAGGATTGTCTTTTGCTTTAATCGCTTAGTGGACAATAATTCCCAATTGAGTTCTTTAAGAAGAGAACTTGATGAAATATCATAGGATGAACGGGTAATAACACAGGCGGCCCTATTCTGTAATTTTTGTAATTTTTCGCTTTGCTTTTTACCTAGACCATCCCAAACAGGGGCACAATAGGAAAAATAGGGCTCCACCAAACTTTGGTAAACTCGAATTGCAGTTTCTGTGGTAATAAAATCTCTCTGATTCGTTTGAGAGCGCCGATACCCGAAGAGACTTTTTTCGTGATATTATCAACATGATATTTCCAAGTCAAGTTCTCATCGATTGTTAAACCTAATGACTTAGACTTCAGCACTCTATTAATCTGTTTATTATTAACACATACTTCCACATTCTGATTATCAAGGTTGAAAGCTACACATCATCAGAAATTTGGGACATTTGCCCCAGTCGTTCAGAATCTGCGTTAATTACATAATAATTGAATTTCACAAAATAACTTTTGATAGTCATTACCACTGGTCATGCTATGCTAATTAACCCGCACCAAATTAGTTTAAAGACAATGGATTTCTATAGTTTTGAATAGCTTCGCCACTGCACCCGTCGAAAGAAAAGAGCAAGAAAAGATGAACATTCAGAGGCTTTTGTCTCTACTAAACGATAGGCGATGCGTTTTGGTATAATCGGGCTCATATGACAGGCGTTAACCGAGAATTGAATTTTTTCAATTATAGTATTTGCTTTGTGTAAATTTATGAGCCATTGATATGACGTATTTTTTCGTTGCATATAATTCCTAAAATAACCGTTCACTTGTCATGGAAGAAGTGCCGATGCGTTTGAAATATGTTAACGCTGAGTTGCCGCAAATTAACTTATTCATTTTAGGGGCGGACCATTAGAAAAGTGAAGGGGAAGGGGGGCAAAAGCAAAAATAAAAATCGAGCAGGGGTAACAGAAAAAAAAATTCGAGCACGAAAAAAGTTTAAAAAAAAATTTGTGCAGAGACTTTTCAATAGGGAAAATTATAAGTTGTGTAATGGTGGTCCCCAAATTTGGACAATAAAACGTTTTTTGATATAAGTAATGGTGTGAGAAAAAATTTTCTAAACCTAAACAGTGTTGCAGATATTGGTGCAAAAAACGCGTTTTAAGCATGTTTAAGAAGAATTTGTCAGGGGAAATGTGTTTTGAACCTTAACTAAACTGATGTTAGTCCCCTCCCCCTTCCCCCGCTCGCCAACAATTTTTGGGAAAAAAATAAAATTCGAGCAAGGGATTAGTAAAAAAAATAAATTATCGACACAAGCAAAAAATTTTGAAAAAATAATCGTACAGGTTGGAAATGGACACCTCATCACTTTTCTAATGGTCCGTACCTTAAGGCTTTGGTTTAATTTATACCATAGTTTTGATTTTACCCTGAGCCACCTCTTCCAGAAAGAGACGGGCTCTGCGGATGTGCAGTTCACATACAAGAGGCCGTTATGGTCTGTAATTCTACACAGCCAAATCTGACCGTACAAATAATTTGTCTTGTCTGATGTGAACGTAATCGAAAGATGCACTTTACTACATTTCGCATATCACATTCGAAACTTTGAGTGTTTGCCCCAAATAAAGAACTACCTTTCATGAGGAGATAACAAATATCTTTTACTGCAAGTGGTATATTGAGTTATTGACTTGCGTTTTCCAAATAGACGTCACTCAAATGAATTATAAATGATCATTCCTCGACCAAGGAAGTTATTTATGTTTTTACGCGGAAGTATTGCAGTAAAAATGCTTGCATCAGGTGAAATATAATTCAGTTGTGAGCAGCTTGACGGCAGAAAGGTCGTCAAAATTCTGAGCTTCATGGGCAAAAACTAGCCAACAGTTTAACCAACTCGTTTTACAAGACGTTTTCAAGATGCGAGACGTTACTTTTATTAATGGCTGGTACTGTACTGATTTTAGCGACGATTTTTAGCACAAATGTTGCAGGTACATATAACGTCTGGTAATTCATTATTATTCAGTGACTGCGCATTATTATTATTTTTATTATCATTAATGATTAATAACTCATCATCGCATGAAATGAATTACAATGTGTTTTACAATTTGGGTAAAAATTTGCAAAATCCAATTCCTATATCATTAAGATTAAAAACTATGTAACTAAAACTATGTAACTAATTATTCATGCTAGGGAAAAAACTGTTAGGCTACTGAACCTATCAGTTCTAGTTACATTTAGTAGAAGAGAATTGTTCAAAATCCCTTAATTAAATTATACCCGTCAGGCCGGGTTAGATGACACGATAGGCGACCGCCTAACGCAATCTTTTTCATTGTTTTCTCACAAAGTTCACTTCGGCGTATATCCAGCCTAGGGCACTGCGACATTTCTTGCGCTTCACTGTAAGAAATTAAACTGTGCGGGAATTATTGAACAGAATTAATGAACCCAAGACAAATCTACTAGACTACGACACAACAATTTTCAAATATTTGGTTTAACTCAAATCTTTTTGATAAAATCATAAATAAATTTTCATTTATCCAAGACCAAATGATATTAATCTGTTCTTTCAAATATTTGTGAAAGAACCATTATTTGAAAATTGTTGGATAATGTTAAGGAAACATCGTTGGGTCTTTTAGATGTTCAAAACATTGCCGTATAGAAAATTTTCAATTTCAAGAAAGGTTGGAATTTGTCGGTATTTTGTAGTGCAGGCATATATATGAGGGTATGGGAATAAGTATTTTCGTAGGCAAATTTAAATATTTCAGCCTCAGCTACATGTTAAGTTTACCTTCCCGTGTGTACGGTCAACAATTTTTCCTTGACAAGTTTTGTTGCACGTGTGCACATGAAGAATGTCGTGAAATAATTATATATCTCACATTAAGGCCAAAACCCTAGATTGAAGTATTTCTTGTACACTTTTGTTAGTTTTTTTCCGTATACACACGAGAAAGTAAAACTCGACAAGGAAAACTTGTCAAGGAAAAATTGCTCGTCTGCATGTATGGGGTTTTAGGACTGATACAACTTTTATATTCCAGCTCCAAACGCGTAATTTAAATTAAACATGTTTTCGAGGCCGGTTTCAGTTTCGAATTGGCCTGCATTGAGAGTTTGTTGTGGCGTGCGTCTTTCACATCGATCTCATTTCACATTTCATTTTCGATCACCTGGATTTATATCCTGTGAAAGAGCTAGAGTCCTCCTCTTCTCCAAATGTCGTTGGTTTTATATGGAAAATTAGGGTTGGTTATGATTATGTAAAAGGAGTCGACCAATTTTCGCGCGTTTTTAAATTTATCCCCCCCCCCCCCATATCTATTTGCGACAATATAAGGTTCAAAATAAGTTTAAAGTGTTCTTCATTATTCCCAAGTCATCTTATATTGTTTTAATGCCTTTTCTTAACCTTAACATTCTATCAATAAATCAATAACTTTGCCGACTTTATTTTCAAATAAAATAGTACGGAGTGCCTTGTTAGACTTGTTAATAATCATGTACATGCAATCTAAGCATGCTTTGTTAAGATGAGCAAGCTCATGTTAGCTAGCTGTCCTGCAGGAGGAAACGATAGACTACAGTAACTTCGTACGTAGACCGTTAGATAGCCAATCAGTTGTAAACTGTTCTGTTGGTCCAGTAAAAGCCATTCGTTATTGGTCAGTGTGCATGAGGCTCCCCAATAGGAAAAAATATAAATAAGAA
This sequence comes from Paramuricea clavata, assembly GCA_902702795.2. Lineage (NCBI taxonomy): Eukaryota > Metazoa > Cnidaria > Anthozoa > Malacalcyonacea > Plexauridae > Paramuricea > Paramuricea clavata. Next base: position 5,917 of record CACRXK020011397.1, on the reverse strand, counting down.
ATTTACTATATACTCTACTATATTAAGAAAAGTATTAATTATCGAAATATTTATTATTAGCATTTGTTGGTAAAAAGCTCTTCCAAAATCTGTTAATTGGCTCTGTTTATACTAGGCCAGATAAACCGTCTGGAAGAACATGTCGGACATGAACGAGAGTTTTTATAGTTCGTCCGAAAGGACAGATCGATAATTCATCTGTGTATAAATATGCATGGGACAACAGATGGATTACCCGTCTTTTATTATCCGTCTAGATGAATTAAGATAAACTCAAGTGGATGATTCGTCCAGCCAAATAATCCGCCAGCGTTTATACAATAATTAGTAGGGATCACCAATAAATATCCCGAATCCCGCTTACTGAAATCTTAATTATCACGCGACGTTCAGAAATTCTAAATCCCGTTCATTATTTCCCCTTGAATCCAGTTTCTCGTTAGTCAGCGAAGAGTCAAACTGTGAGCACTCTTCTCACATGCGACGGAGGTAAAAATATAATTTAGAAAAATGCATATTGGAGGAATCAAAGTCCATTCACAGAGGTGAGAGATACATCCATGCATTAGGGGATATATATGTTTACATGACCCGCGGTTTGCCGGTGCCGGGACGAGATGGAAGGTGGGATGATTTTGATGTATTGAAATAAGTCACTATATAGGCTTAACTGAAATGTTGGCGAGAAGATCTCATGGTTCAAAAAGATTATAATTGCTGTTTGAACAACTTTTCGTTTGCAATTATGCTATAATCTTCGATACTCAATAGGAAAATAATGTTTAGTTTAGCCCAATCATAAATCGTGACTATCGTCATATGTCAAAATGATCCGATCTCATATCTCGTCCGGGCAAAGCCCCTTAATCACCGTGTCACCAACAGTACTACACCAACTGGGCAGTATTATTAATTTAATATTTTCTGTATTCATTCTTACAGGTGAACACCATCTTCAAGACGAAAACAGGTACAATAATTTCTGCTACACACTGCAAAAAATCCCTGAGTATTTCAACTCGAAAGCTTGAGTAAAGTAAAGCACTCACAGTGACTCAAAATTTTGAGTAAAGTAAATGCGTACAGGAAAAATAAATTTCCATTAATGGCTTTTGAATGGTTTTTAAAGATTTACCATGTTATACTATCAATGTAAAAACTGAACTTTTACCATCGATCATTGCTTAAATTGGTAAACAACCATGATGTTTAATATTTACCATTAATGGTATTTCCCTGGTAAAAATCAAACATCATGGTTTTTATTAAATTTACCATTTGGGAAATCTAAAATAGCCAATAATGGTAAGAGTTCAGTTTTTACATTCAAAAATCCATTAATGGAAACTTTCCATGTGTTATAAAAGTTATAAATATGAGGAATATACGATAATATCAATGAAATTTGAGGAATATACTGCTACTTTTCTTTTAACTGACAGATATTTTTTAACCTGAACAGAAAGCCTGATCTCTTCAGTGATGGGAGGTTACCAAACGTTCACGACAAATTTCTTGAAAAAAACAAATACATTTGGCAAGATTGTGAGGGATTTTAGACTTAATCTGCAAATGAATTTCTATTTGATATTTGCCTATGCTTTTTCTTGTCGTTATAGACCAATTGGTCCCCGAACCAACGGAGCGCCATTCCGGACGTAAGCCCGGGGCGAGGGTACTAATTCCGCCAATCTATTTACCCCCGGGGTCCTAAAGGAAACCATTAGCACAGAATAGATACTAAACCAGAAGTGTCACTCAGACGATATTTCGTCCGAAATTTTACGTGCTGACGTGAAAATACGCCATCATATGACGCCATCCTGGAGTGCACACGGAAGTTTTTCCTAGGAAAACATAGGTATACGTGCCGTGTGCACTCCAGGATGGCGTCATGGCACGTAAAAAATTTCGGACGTTTTTCCCAAGCCAAAACACATAGGAGTGACACTTCTGATCTAGTATCTTTTCTGTGGCATTAGCGAAGTCTAATCTAATCTAAAGTTCATCAATAATCGCGGGCGTGTGTTACCGTGGGTGGGTGGTCATCCTCAATGATCTCAAAATATAATGGACTATCACGAATAGTGAACACTAATTTTTCCAATTTAAAGTTTGCCTTATAACGACTGCAAGTAGTAGATAACCCCCCCCCCCCCATATAGGGGCCAAAGGGTTCCGACAGTGACGTAACAATAGGAAGGATTATGTAACAATGGAAAAGTAATTAACATCAATTAACATCAATTAGCGATCACGCTACCTTGAATGTTAATCAGGGATATCGATTGTTTATTAGAATAACAATATGATACCGTTATCGTTTAAATAATGACATTCTGGTATCGGTATCATTAAATCGAATTCAATGAAGCATCAATTAGCGTCTCGTGGTCATTGTTATCAAAGAAACAGAATACCGTTATCATTGAAATAATAACACGGTGATCTTATTAAAATAACAATACGATGATACTGTTATCATTTAAATAACGACATGATGATGTCGATAGCAGTATTATTATAAATAGGCATAGCAATTTCGTTTTTCTGTCAGCAATCTTATATACCGTAGTAATCTCACAATTTTGTGAACAGGAAAAAATGAGTTTTAAACGCAACGTAGCAGCACAAATCACTAACGGTTGGGGAAATAATGCACATGTTGATGAAGTCTCAAAGACGGAATATCAAAAGCAATTCAGTTTACTCGAAGCTATATTTGCTGATGCCGTGGCAAGTGAAATCAAGCAACTCTGTGAGGAGTATTGTTGTGGTTGTAAAATAGATCACCCCAGCCAACGACAGCATGATTGCCTCATGATGGATGAAGATGAAAGATGGGAAATGTATGGTTTTGATGCCATTGAACGTGTGAATAATAAATGTATGATCTGGGATGAATTTGTTGAAGCAGCAAGAGTGCTGAAACTCAGATGTCACAAAGATGTCCTTGATCATTTGCGGCAACTGGAAAAAACGCCAGATTCTATGTTTATTCAATCATTGAGGGATTTGCATTCGGGTACGGCAAATCGTGAACTAGAGTGTGTCTTGAACTATCTATCTTACTGGAGAAAAAAGTAATTGCGTGTATTGTATAACTTTGAACGAGTTTGGGCGGAAACATGTGACGTCACCGGAAGCTTAGACATTATGTACTTATAAAAGCCGTGTGAATGCAGAGATTTTTATTAGTAACTGTTCTTACGATAATGAAGTGTCTACACGGAAAATCAGCATCTACTTCAACTACCAGCAACGGATCTTTTTGGTTTTGTGGACAGAATCCTTCTTGTCATTTCGTACGCAAAATCTGAACGTTAGAACAGCACGATCTGTTCAACCAAACTGTCTCCAATTCCGCACGAAGAAATGCTATACAGCGACATACCAACAGTCGTATACAATCAGATCAACAAGGATCTGGAATACTTTACCAAAACTCATAACTAATAAATCTAATTCTTTATATACCTTTAAAAAATATTTACTTGACTACTACCTCTCTACTTTACAACTTAATTCTAACATAGATGATCCTCGTTCGTGGAAAACAATTTGTTTAAAGTGTAATCGGACTCATGATCTCACTAAACCTCTTGCATGCTGTTTTTAAATGATAATTTTTTAAGAGACAATGTGAATGCTTTGTATAGTTTAAGATAATTTGTTTGTTGTCTAATGGGATCACAGTAATTGGTCAAAAGCTGTCGTGAATACCCTGTCACAATTGTTGTAAATTGTTGTATTGTTAGATCTATATAGTGCATTTCGAGTTATCTTGCATCTACGGTTTTCATGTCTGTTTTAGTCTGTTTTAATATGGTTTAACAGTTTGTTAGTCCTGGAAAACGATACATGTAAGGATAGCTCGGAATGTGTTATAGTCATTATAGTATTTAGATATGTAATTTATATTGTGACGAAGTTTATAAAATTAAAAAAAAAAAAAAAAATTTTGCTCAGAAGAGGACGGCTATCGTTTTGAAAAAGCAATAATAGCTTGGAAATCTGCTGGCGCCCATCAACCACAATGCCATGAACATCAGAAACTTGCAAGAATGCGAATAGTTAAAGATCCAATGAAAGAAGACTATGGAAAACCATTTTTCGTCTGTTCTCACCGTGAAAATCCTTGTTCTTTCTGGCAATGGGGCGATGTATTGTCGCCGAGACAGTTAGACCAAACTGCCGTCATCGTTTTCCGTGCTGTATACGGAAAGTGAAAAAAGAAGGACTTAATAAAAATCGTACGTTTTTCTGCTGTCCAAATGGAAAGGATAACTCATGCAGTTATTTTGAATGGACTCCCAGTGAAGAAGACATTCCAATCTGTCCATGTTTCGAAGTGAACTTTAGCATGCCACCCTCGTATAATTATACCATTAAACGGACAGGAGAGAGATTTACGAGTCGTTGTGGGGACAGAATGAAAGCTTTTAAAGAACATTTGGAAAACAAATCCAAAGACAATTTAACAAACACTTTTGAAAATATGAAGTTGTAATATTATTTAAGTATTTTACTCGAATTTCTAACTTGCTTTTACATGTTTTTATGATGTAATGCTAATTTTTTCAATAAGTATCATTGGTAAATTCGATGTTATTTACTTTGTGTAGTCATTTGCTAGTACTTGCGGCGGTGTTCAGTATGGATATCATTTGCGACAAGTTGAAGCAAAATAACGTAGATATTGACAAGGAGACTTTATCCTATCATATTAATGTTATCCTTAATAAGAATCATGAACTATACGAAGCAGCAAGAGTCCAATCTTTAACAGTAAACCTTAGTCGGTTTTATAAAGAAATAAACGTAACAAATTTTGGACGATTTATTGCTTATTCAGCACTAGTATACAGAGCTAGTGATTCCCTGAATGAGGAAACTATTCGTCAGGCAGTAAGACTATCAGTTGAAGTTATCAAAACATTTAACTTGGAAAAATTTAAACGCAGTAAAAAATCTTTTCGAAGCGTTTTTGTAATGATGTCATTTACACTAGCGGTCCTTTATGTCATTTAAGTATCGTCCAAATTACCATGCGATGTTCATTTGATATTGACCGTTGAGGCGTAGGCATGACTTCTTGTTGTGAGTGTTTTCCACAAATAGCTCTCCGTAATATATTTCGGAGGATCCGCTGTATTTCCGCTTGTTGTGGAGGGAGTATTGTGATTCAAGCCTCTGACATTGATGGCAGAAAAATATCTAAGCCAACTGTACTACAATCCAGAACATCCTGCAAGTTTTGGAGGCGTAGATTCAATTTACCGTGTTGTAAAAGAGGAAGGAAAACATCAAATATCGCGGAATAGAATACGGACATGGTTAAAAAAGCAAGACACATGCACATTACACAAACCCGTACGGTTCAATTTTAAACGCAATAGGGTTCTAGTGGGTGGCTTTGATGAACAGTGGGAAGCTGATCACGTTATTATGGACTCGCTAAGTAAACAAAATAATGGTTACAACTACCTTTTGACCGTTATCGATGTCCTAAGCAAGTACGCATGGGTTGAACCAATTAAGACGAAAACGGGCGAGAGCCTCGTTCAGGCGTTTGGAAAAATAATTAAGAAGGGGAGAAAACCTGAGAAACTACACACAGACAAAGGCACAGAGTTTACGAATAGAATGTTCCAAAAGTTTTTGAAGGAAAATAATATTCGATTCTTCGCGAGCCATAACGAAACCAAGGCCTCAATTGTGAAAAGGTTTAATCGTACACTGAAAGGAAAGATGTGGAAATATTTTACGGCTAAAAACACAGTAAAGTACATTGACATAATTCAGAAGTTGGTCAAATCATACAACCATTCCAGACACCGTAGCATAGGAATGAAACCAGCTGACGTGAATAAAGATAACGAAGGTTTTGTGTGTCAGAAACTGCATGGGGAAGAAC
>CACRXK020011396.1:0-16389 GCA_902702795.2 Paramuricea clavata | reverse complement strand
AAGCAGAAAACGCTCATCCATATGCAGCCGAAGTGTTGAAAAAGAATACGTACATGGATGATATTTGTGATTCCGTACCCAATGTCGAATGTGCCCAGCAACTGACGAAAGATCTGGACGAAATCTTAGATAAAGGAGGCTTTAAAGTAAAAGAGTGGTTATCGAACGAAATTCTAGAGGAAAATCTACCGTCTGAAGAAAGATCAAGTGTTAAGTTTTTGGAAGGTGAATCCGAAGAAAAGGTTCTAGGTGTTGTCTGGAACAATAGTAAGGACGCTTTCACGTTTAAATGTAAAGCTAATGAGCTATCTGTACCGTCACAAGAAAATTCAAGCGAGTTGAAATTAACGAAGAGAAAGATCCTTAGTAAAGTGGCTCGTGTATTTGATCCAATTGGATTCGCAGCGGCGTTCCTGATCCGTGCCAAAATCGGTTTACAACGACTCTGGCAGTAAGGATTAGATTGGGACGAAGAACTTTCATCTGAGTTTTCAAAGTGGTGGACTGAGTTTTTTGCAGAAATCGAGGACTTGAATAATGTCTCGTTCCCAAGAAGTTTAACACCACCGGACACTATTGGACTACCGACACTTTGTATTTTTGCGGACGCGTCTCGAGATGCATTTGGAGCATGTTCTTATTTACGCTGGGAAAAGTCAAGTGGTAATTATGAAAGTCGATTTATATCTGCAAAGTCGAGAGTTGCCCCTCTTAAAGAATTGACAATACCTCGTTTGGAGCTACAGGCAGCAGTTCTAGCTAGTCGATTGTACAAGACCATAACAGAAGAATGTCGTTTACAGTTCGAGAGAGTTATTTTCTTTACGGACAGTATGATAGTCCTTACATGGATCCGTAGTCAGTCAAGAGAATTCAAACCATTTGTGTCGAGCAGGCCGGGTTGCGGAAATTCAAACGAATTGTGATCCATCGACATGGAGACACATACCAAGTGAGCACAATGTAGCCGATGATTTATCGAGAGGCATTCCAGCGAAAGATCTAGAACACCGTTGGAAGAATGGCCCAAAGTTCCTGAATCAACCCAAAGAAGAATGGCCTGAACAACCAGCTATGCCAATCGATCCCGCGGAACTCGACAAAGAACGTCGAAATACCCAAGCAGCCTTTTCCTTAAGCACCATACCGACAGTAATTGACCCAACGAAATTTTCGAAGTGGAAGAGATTGGTGAGAGTGACGGCGTGGATCTTACTATACATGCGAAATCTACGATTAAAAACAAAACCCGAAGATAATGTCGACCCGTTAACAGCTGTTGAGTTAGAACAGGCTGAAGAGTTATGGATCAAGACAGCACAAAAAGAGTTACACGAACGTGTTAAGAACAAAGAGTTCAATATGCTTAGTCCATTCACTGATGACAAAGGAATCATAAGAGTCGGCGGACGAGTGGATAAAGCTATCGTAACGTATGATTCGAAGCATCCAGTACTTCTTCCCAAGAACCACCACATTTCATACCTGATTACCAAAGATGTACATCAGATTACTCACACTGGGATAGCGTCGACAGCGGCGAAAACAAGAAGAAAATTTTGGATTATCGGAGAGCAAAAATTGGCAAAGTTAATCAAGAAAAAGTGTATTTACTGTAAGAAGACGCATCCAAAGATTGAATCGCAAGTTATGGCTGAACTGCCGAAGATAAGATTGATGCCTCAAATCAAACACCTCCATTTTACCATACAGCTTGTGATTATTTCGGTCCGTATAAAGTCAAAATTGGAAGAAATAAAACCACTAAACACTATGGTGTTTTGTTTACTTGTCTGAATACTCGGGCAGTTCATTTGGAACTTGCAACAGACTGTTCAACAATGGAATTCATCCAAGTACTCCGAATATTCTTCGCGATTAGAGGTTACCCTTCATTAATGTTGAGCGATAATGGAACACAACTGGTCGGCGCAGAGAGCGAACTAGCAAAGATGATCCAAGGTTGGGATGTGAAGAAACTCAAGGAGTATGCAGCAGATAAAAGAATGGAGTGGAAATTCATTACACCTAATGCCCCACGTCAAAACGGATGTGCCGAATCGTTAGTAAAAGTTGCAAATTAGCCCTTAAACAAGCCATGGGAGATAACCTTCTCACACCATTTGAATTGCACACTGTACTGCTTGAAGTAGCAAATCTGGTAAACCAACGACCAATTGGTAGACCAACCAACGACCCCGATGATGGTACATACCTATGTCCGAATGACCTTTTATTAATGTTGTGTTCTAGTAGCGGAAGTGCGTATAGACGGAAGTGAACTGTGTAGCGGGATTCGGGGAAGAGGACTTACGGGGAAGGACAGACACAGAGACACGAGGCATAGATGAAGCGATGTATATATTTCATAATATGTTTGTGTGATGTTACTCTGAGTGTATATCCGCACCGGCCAGGCTTGAAAAATATGCCTGGCCACGGCGGGATTCGAACCTACGACCTTTGGAATACTAGCCCAATGCTCTTCCAACTGAACTACGCGGTCAGGACGGTTCGAGTATGCGATATTTCGGAACTGAGTCTAGTTCCTTCGATATCAGTGTAATCTAATAATCATGTAATCTGCTGTATTGGTGTAATGTACTCAGGTGAATAGGATGTTTGTGTGATGTTACTCTGAGTGTATATCCGCACCGGCCAGGCTTGAAAAATATGCCTGGCCACGGCGGGATTCGAACCTACGACCTTTGGAATACTAGCCCAATGCTCTTCCAACTGAACTACGCGGTCAGGACGGTTTTTTTTCAAGCCTGGCCGGTGCGGATATACACTCAGAGTAACATCACACAAACATCCTATTCACCTGAGTACATTACACCAATACAGCAGATTACATGATTATTAGATTACACTGATATCGAAGGAACTAGACTCAGTTCCGAAATATCGCATACTCGAACCGTCCTGACCGCGTAGTTCAGTTGGAAGAGCATTGGGCTAGTATTCCAAAGGTCGTAGGTTCGAATCCCGCCGTGGCCAGGCATATTTTTTCAAGCCTGCCCGGTGTGGATATACACTCAGAGTAACATCACACAAACATCTTATTCACCTGAGTACATTACACCAATAACACAGCAGATTTCATAAATATTAGATTACACTGATATCGAAGGAACTAGACTCAGTTCCGAAATATCGCTTACTCGAACCGTCCTGACCGCGTAGCTCAGTTGGAAGAGCATTCGGCTAGTATTCCAAAGGTCGTAGGTTCGAATCCCGCCGTGGCCAGGCATGTTTTTCAAGCCTGCCCGGTGTGGATATGCACTCAGAGTAACATCACACAAACAATTTAGTTATTGTCACATAAAAGAACACATAGTAGAGTAAAACCTTATATGAATATCATATCTGTAAAGAATTCAGATATTCAAGTACTTCAGCAAGACATAAAAGAACACATAGTGGAGACAAACTTTATGATCAATCTCATGTTTGTCATTAACCAGGGATGGATCCAGCATGATCTGGTAGGGGGGGGGGTGCTCTACCAGCTCTGGTGCCGAGTTGTGTCGGTCATGTGTGCCGCCCACCCATCAACCTGCTTCACTACTGCAAAATCTTGCTTGACTACTGTATTTGAATTGTAATTGTTGTTCACAGTTCGCTTATCATCATGTTATTACTCAAATTACTGTATCTTATTGTGCCTCTAATAATTTTTTGCTTTATCATGAAAAATAGCACCCCCCCTCTGGCCAGGGCTAGGAGGTGCACCCCCACCCCCCAGTAAATCTATATCCCTGTCATTAACAGTAGGGTGTAATTTGGACTAAGCCATCCTCTTTAATGTGTTTCTTTAGTTGGGAGAGGAGTTCTAAGGCCCTTCATAAGTTTTGAAGATTACATTACATAATACAATATTAATTTTACTCATTGCAAACAGTAAGCTACAAATGAGCTTTGTATTCCATAGACTGCAAAGTATTTAACTATTTCTAGGTAAAGTTAGATTTTAAGTTGTTTTTAAGAAGTTAAAGCTGATCACATAATCAATCTATTTTTTGGGTCAAGGATATACCCTGCAAAAATAGCACTTTCCATTTATTTTACAACTTGAAATTCACATTCTATTAGACACTAGGGGCATATGGCAGGACTGAAAATTACTGTCGGAGATCGGACAATGTCCGACTAAATTTGGCAAATGTCCGAGCAAAAGTAATTTTGATCGGACATTGGTCCGATCACAAAAAAAATTCTACATTATACATTTTTTTTGCTGTGACAATTAAAATCCAATTGCAAATTCACTCAATTTGCATTTTGCAATAAAATTTACCAGGCATTCTAGCATTTTACTTAACGTTGCGCCAGAATGGCTATACATACTTGTCTCGTGACTTATATTATACTTATATTATATCTTGTGACGCGTATATGTCCGATCAAATGTAGCGATGTTGGTTTTTGTCCGACCAAAGTCAAGTTATGTCCGACCAAAATTAAAAATGATCGGACAACGATGGGGTACTCATTTCCCAGAATCTTAATTATGGGTTTTAAGGATGAAGTCTCAGTGCTCCCTGTGAAGGGCCCCCTTGACCCAGGGCTGTCCTCAGGGAATTCTTCAGGGGGGTGTAAAGTCATTTCCACCGACTGACAAACAGGGCCGCCGAGAGGTTGACGGGAGCCCAGACAAGAAATTTTTTTTCAGAGACCAACAGACTCCCCCCCTCCCCACCCATCGACAACTTTTTAGGGGAAAAAATTTTCCGGACAAGAATGTTGCAAATGCTTTCCAGTGACTTTACCTCAATTTTTCATACCAAAATTCGGAAATTTACTCAAAAAACCCAAATAAAGATCCCTTTGCACAAAAATATTTAACCCAAATAGCAGTCCTGCCAACTGAATAAAATTTCTGGGGGTGTCCCCCCCCCCCGTATCTCCGGCCCTACCTTGACCTACTGTTCAGAGTGTTAACAGGGAGGGCTTTTAATGGACCTTTCACCTTTTGACTAAAATTTAGATCTCAACAAGTCTAGACAAAAATTTTATCACAGCTTAAAAGAGCATCACAAAATTAGTAATATTCCAAAGTTTCATTGCGAAATGTTGTAAAATGCGGATAATATATCCTTGCGAAGTTTGCTATTTTCAGTCATTTTGTATTACGCGCAGGAAATACATACCCTTTTTCCGAAGGAGGTATGTATTTCCCGTTTGTAATACAAAATGACTGAAAATTGCAAACTTTGCAAGGCTATATTATCCGCATTTTACGACATTTCGCAATGAAACTTCGGAATATTACTAATTTTGTGATGCTCTTTCAAGCTGTGATAAAATTTTTGTCTAGACTTGTTGAAATCTAAATTTTAGTCAAAAGGTGAAAGGTCCATTAAGCTAAAAAAATTTTTAAAAATATTAATTAATTAAATAATATTAATTAATAATTATTATTATTTATTATTAATTTGTTTATAATAATTATTATTAATTTAATTAATTAATTATTAATTTAATTTATTAATTAAATTAATTATTTAAATTAAAATTTCCAAACACTGCATAAAGGTTAGCCCAGGGACCTTCCTTGACAAGGCACCCCCCCTGGGCCCCTGGCTCTTGCCGGGCACAGCCCTTATGCCACTGAGGAGTAACATCTGACCATTATTCCAGCCGGCTTGCTGTACTACTTTCTATTTACTTGAACATAAAATATCATAGTAGAAGAGCTAATTCAATCATAAAATGTTGAGTTCATAAACCATGATATGCAGGGCAAAGGTACAGAAACGTCTAGTGGCAAGGGTTGACCAGAGGGTGGGTACAATTGCATCTGACTGATTTCCCAATGAGTATGGAATACTCAGGGTTACCAAGTTAATTGATCTTGTGGAATTTTATGTGTATTATGTCTACAATGCCAATGGAGAAAGTGCATTACCACTTGCAATCTAGAGCATTGATTTATTTTTCACAATTCTGCAAACTATTAATGACATTAATGGCAGCTGGCAATGTCACATGCCACACAAGGCCGTCAGAAGCGGGGGGCTTGAGCCCCCCCCCCCTATAATTTCCATTTGTATAAGCAAAACACACAAAATAACTAGAAAAGTGCAAAAGCAATTAAAATTTATTCAGATATATTCTTGAGTCCCCCCAATATTGATTTATTTCCGATGGCCTTGTAACGTCCTGCCCAGATTTTTTTAAATTCAATAAGGCCCCCCTTTTGATTTTTACACTCCCCTGTTGGCCAAGGGTGTGTACCTCTGTCAACCTCCTCCCCTCTCCCTCTAAACCCAACTGTATGCTGGGCTGGATTTACTGGGGGGGTGCACCCCCCTAGCCCTGGTCAGGAGGAGTGCTATTTTTCATGATAAAGCAAAAAAATATTTTAGAGACAAAATGAGATATAGTCATTTGAGTGATATTGATAACATGATAAGAAGCGAACTGTGAACAACAATTACAATTCAAATACAGTAGTCAAGCAAGACTTGACTTGTAAGTTGATGGGCGGGTGGCATGCATGACAAACATAACTCGGCATTAGAGCTGGCAGATCAAACCCCCTTCCCCCCCTACCAGATCATGCTGGATCCATCCCTGCCACCATGACTGTTAGTGTTGGTGCTAATTAAACAGTGCAATCTTGAACGGTCTGTGCCAGGCTAGATAGAGACGATAACAAGATAACTGCAGATTTCGACAGATAGAACTTAGTACCTGAAAAATTCAAACAGAACTTCACTCGAAAAGTCAATAATTTGTACATTCCGCATGGATGTTCAAGCTCTGTGGATTATGGAATATAAACTAGGCTGTTATTACAATTTTCAAAATTGAAGTTGAAACTATAATTAACAAAAGTTCAGTGTCAAAAATTTCTTATCTTGGCCAATCTATTTTTGACTTTTAAAGCATAATTCACTGAAACATATAGATATTAATATACATCATAAACTTTTAGTCTTTTATATTAAACAATGTTTGAAAAAAATTCTGTCATAAAATCTTTTTTCAGATTAATCAGATAAAGAGTAAGATACCTGGCATTTCAGAATCTAAGTTCTACCAACCAAAAAGAATAAAAAGATCAAAAAACAACAATAGAAATTATAGAATACTTCACTCCTTAGATTGGCGCCATATTGAATTTCGCGGCCGCGCTGGTTAAGGCCTGGGGACTAGGTGCTCTACAGTGAACTCTAACTGGAAGGCTAACTCAGTGAACTCTAATAATAACTGGAAGGCTAACTCCTATGATCAAAGTCTATGATTCGTTGAAGCCGGCGCGCGGGAAAATCAGCTTTCAAAAGGACTAAGGAGAGTTTCGAGGAGTGAAAAAAATTCTGTCAAAAGTTTGTTTTCGAGCAAAAATTTGCAAGAAAAACACTTTTCCCATGGGAATACAACAATGACTTGGGATTTAAACCAAGTTTCCGATTAGTTCCGACTGTTTTACATCTCTCTGCAGCAAAAAGTAAGGAATTTTGCTTTTGTATTTTGAAAAAATGACGAAAGTTTGGATGTGCCGAAGGAAATCTCGCCGTTCAACTAAAAAATATATACTATAAAACATTTTGACAGTCCCAAAACTTATGTTGTACTAAACCCCAGGTATTGTTATTGATCCTGAGCTTTTAGTCCTTGTTTTAGTCGCTCTTAAACATAAATAAATTGGCGTTTTTCAAGTGATGTTATTTTCGTCATCGGCATCTTGTTGGCCACTATGAGCACTTTGAATATGGCAATATTTTTGTCAATTTTCAAATGCTTTTTTTTCGACCTTAAAACGTTAAATCTTCTTGAAATTTCGCATACAGATGTATTTTGCATGGGTATAAAAAATTCCTGAGGTATGACGTCTCAGTTTTATCTTAAACTTCCAAAAACTCAGAAAAAGCAGCCTAAAACGCGCGGTTTTTCAGACCGTTCATGCTTATGGCCGTGTTTTTTCGTATTTTTTTGCTAATACGTGATTTGTTTGCTTTGCGAATATTAAATTCATTTATAATACTACTGATATAAATTAAATTTGGTAGTATAACTAATATTTTGGGGCAAGATTTTTCTGATCCAAAAATGTGCATATTTTGAAAAAAAAAATTAAAAAGGACTGGGTCTACCTACAAAAAAAGCTTCAAGCACGGCTTCAACTTCCCCCCCTGACTTAGTCTTCCAGTTATTATTAGAGTTCACTGGGCTACCCTAATCTACGAATCTGCGAATGTTTCCGAACAATCTACGAATGTTTCCGAACTGTTTACGATATAAAAACATTAAAAAGGTTTGATCATTCGGCTCAAATACTCAATGTATTTGTTTATCGTACGCTTTCTTTTGTTGGAATAAAAATATTCTCCGCAAAAAATTGCAAATTTCGAGCTTCGAAGAAAGTTTCTTCGGTATTAAGGTAAGCGTTTTGAATTTTTATAGTATATACAGTCCCGAGAACACGTGTAAAATATATTCTGGCATTTTACACGTGTAAAATATATTCTTTTCAAATTTATATTCCGGCCTCATTCCAGGCGTACTTTATAATCGATGAAATCGATAATCGATGAGTATCGATATGAATCAATACCAATCGATATTTGTTAATCGATTGGTATTGGAAATCGATGAATAATCGATGGCTTGTTTTGATGTGTCTTTCATCAATGGACCTTTAACCTTATAACTAAAATTTTGATCTAGACAAAAATTTCATCACAGCTTGAAAGAGCATCACAAAATTAGTAATATTCCAACGTCTCGTTACGAAATGTTGTAAAATGCGGATAATATAGCCCTGCGAAGTTTGCAATTTTCAGTCATTTTCATTTTAGATTACAAACGGGAAATTGATACCCAAATGGGTTGGGTATCAATTTCTCGTTTGTAATCTAAAATGACTGAAAATTGCAAACTTCTCAAGGCTGTATTATCCGCATTTTACAACATTTCGCAACGAAACTTCGGAATATTACTAATTTTGTGATGCTCTTTCAAGCTGTGATGAAATTTTTGTCTAGACTTGTCTAGATCAAAATTTTAGTTATAAGGTTAATGCAGGTATCAGCGGCTTTCCTGGGGGGTTGACCCCCGGGCAACTCACGGGAAACCCCCGGGCATGGCATGGAATTTGTTTTAAAATCACGCCCCGGAGACCCGGGATTTAGCCTACATTTGTATTTTGAAAATTAACCCCGGGGGCAAACGCCCGGGATTTGCATATGGACTGCTGCTATATCGGTCAGCGGTGATTCATCAAAAAATTCTTAATTATAATTTTTGAAGACGCTTCGAACCTTCGAAGTTCGAAGCAAATTCGAAGCATTTCGAAGCACATGAACAATATACCGTTGATTGCAACTATAAAGCAGAAACATGTCATGAGAAAACGCGTCCAATTGGCTGTCAAACATGATTTGTTTGGACTTGAAATTTGGATTTGAAATATTGACACTCACAGTCAACTGTCAATATTTCAAATTTAGAAACACATTCATATTGGGCGGGGATTAGCTTGCAAACACTAAATCCGTGATTAAATTCGTCTGAATTAAATTTGACGTATGAAACAGGCCTTATATTTTGTGTTTATAGTGGACAAATTCAGTATTGCGGTTTGCAATGTTTGTACTAACTTTGTTACGTTTTCGCGGAAAAAAATAATTGTAAACTGTCAAATGTTTCCAGCAAAATCATGTAAAGATTGAAGTCCAAACATGTTATGTTTCATGTCCAATTAGCCTGCGTAGCCGGCAGTTTTAAGGGTTGGGATTGAGGCGCGGGCAACGAAAATTAGGGAGGCGAGGCAAACCGCTGGCTACGCAAGCTATGTCCAATTTATAGATCGCGTTTTCTCTGCCTCGTACCCAGGCGTTTTGGTTTGTACACGTGGGACGGCACGCGTCCCACGCAAAGGCCACGCGAGCAATAGAACAACATACCGCCTGGGTACGAGGCAGGCTTTTTCTCATGACGCGTTTCCGCTTAGTAGCAATCGATGTTGTCGATGGTAGGCGAGTGTAATTTAATCCTTTTATTTATAAATGAATAATTAGCCATCTATCCTCAATAAAAGTTGGAAACACCAGAATAATTGTTTGAAACTATAAAGGACACAAACTTTTTAAACGTTTTGTATCGGATACTGATTTATTAAATAGGTTAAAATAGCAAACGTATTAATAACAAATGCCGTCCCGATATAAAATTGTGTATGAATTTTTAGTTCAAAAATATCTTTTTTACGGCCTACGCTTCATTGTTTATTGAACGAGATGCCCAAAATTATGTTAATAAGTATATTAACTTACTACAAATTTCTTTGTAAATAACCATTTGTAGTATATTTGAAATTATTGTTTTCCAAATTTCGCCCCGGAGGTAGGGGCATTTGTGACAAAATTTTGCCCCAACCCACGGGCATTAGTGTCCTTTTGTCAAGGCTGTTTTGACAAATCCCCGGGGTGGCCCGGGGGTCGACCCCCCGGGAAAGCCGCTGATACCTGCATAAATGTCCATTGATCATCGATTTTTGTTGCATGCCATATATGGCATGCAACTTTCATATAGCTCTAAATTTCGTGTCGTGTTCGGTGAGCGGTGGTCGATGAGCGGTGAGCGGTGAGCGGTGAGCGGTGAGCGTACCGGTCACGTGGCAGATTCGTAAAATGCGACAAATACCGAGCTTTTCCGACGAACATTTACGAACATATATATATAGCATAATTAAGAACAACTGATCATGTGATGTGAAACCAAACTTCATGCACATTTTCGTCGATTCTTGGCCGAATATTTTACACAATCGAGCGCTTTTAGAAGACCTTAGAAGGTAGGTAAAGCTTTGCTGTTTTTAATTTACCTTATATTCTGTTATCTGTTGTGATTTTGGAGCCTTTGTGCTCGCACTGATTATTTATCAGGCGTTATTATATATAGCGTGAAAGGCCACGCTATCAAAATACTCAATTTTATACTCAAACTGAAACGGAGCCATTGTGCTCGCACTGATTATTTATCAGGGCGCTATTATTGTGAAAGGCCACGCTCTCAAAATACTCAAATTGAAACGGAGCCATTGTGCTCGCACTGATTATTTATCAGGGCGCTATTAGCGTGAAAGGCCACGCTCTCAAAATACTCAAATTGAAACGGAGCCATTGCCCTTACCAAACTGACATATATGTAAAATGTCTGCAAGTATCTGTCATATATCTGTTGCAGTACTGCAGCATATCTGCAACAAGATCTACAATATCTGCAAAATATCTGCATAAAAGTTGCAGATATTTTGCAGATATGTTGATTATCTGTCAACATATCTGCAAAATATCTGCATAAAAGTTGCAGATATTCTGCAGATATGTTGATTATCTGTCAACATATCTGCAAAATATCTGCATAAAAGTTGCAGATATTTGCAGATATGTCAATTGTCTGTCAAAATATCTGCAAAATATCTGCATAAAAATCGCAGATATATGTAGATATGCCAATTGTCTGTCAATATACAGGTATCTCAACTACACAGTAAAAAATAATTTCTTATTGAGAAAACAATTCTTACTGCAAGAAAATATTTGTTGAAGAACATTTTTTGAAATAAGAAAAATTCTCTTAACATATCTTAAATTACATTTGTTTTCTTGAAATATGAATGTTTTCGTACGATTTTGTCATCTTCATATCAAATCATTTTCTTAACAAAATTTTTAAAACAAGAAATCAAATTCTTATTAACATAAGAAATAATGGTTAATAATAAATTATTTCTTACTTATTTTCTCGAAGAACGAAAATAAATTTGTTAAAATTTAAATATAACATCTTTTGCAATTTTTGCATTTTTTTTCCAAAATGATATATTTTTCCTCAATATCCTTTAAAAAAAAAGATGTGAAATGTCATCCTGGATTTAGATTCTATATGGGTTAGTATATTCACTTTAACTGTAATTAGCCTTTTCTCAAAAGAGATCACAGTGCATATTCTGGGGTCATTTGGAGGGACAAAATATATGGAGACAGGCATCAAATATGTGAAAGAGTAGAAGTATCTACTATCAAATATCAACTTTTTACATGACCAAAAATGAAATATCTCCATTTTACATTAAATTTTAATTTAAACGTGTGCTGCCATATTACTTGTCCCTTCAACAAAGAATTTGTGCGACTAGACCCAGGACTTTGGGAATAGCTAATTAAATATACAAATTCTCTTCTATCATATTTATCTTTGTTAATTAATTTGTTATTAAAGTAAATTTGGGACAAAAATATTGTGTTTTATTTTGTATTAAAATGCTACATTTGCCCCTTTAGCAAAGGAGACCTTGCCCCACCCCCTTTCCATCATCCCTGATACCATATAACTACATTCTAATTTAATTTCTAAAGTTGAGTTCTTTCCATGTTTTACTGCTATTTGGAGATGAGCTCGCCGCGCGCCGAATTTTCGAACGTTTTTTCATGTGTCAACAAACAGTTGATTGGCTTCCAACGCCACGTTTTTCATGTGTCAACAAACAGTTGATTGGCTTCCAACGCCACGTTGGCGCGGCGCCAACGCTACGTTGAGGCAGTGAATATTACGGCTTTTTTCGAAAATAATATCTATAAAACTGAGCTTGAAAGTTGAAAAAATACTTGTCAATCGAAAAAGGAAACCTTTGACATTGTATTTAATATTGCCAAGTTTTTATGGCCAAATCAAACAACCAACAAGGCTACAAAACGTCTATACAACACCAAAATCGTAAGAAATATGAGACTATTGTTGAAGAAATAAGATTATAACTCACTCAGGTAATGTAGCCTTCGTTTTTTAAACTTGTAAGCTGCTTGCAGAATGTTATCAAGCCACAGCCATCGTTCATATTTTTCTGTACGAATCAATAACATTTGACGTTCTCTGGTGATTTTTTACCTGTTGTTTTCTTTCATATTAACGTCAAATTCGAAAAATTATCATAGTTGTCTTGATTTTCACGAAATAACCTTTATATTGACGTTAAAATCTCAGTAAAATACTGTTTTTCGCTTCTGGATAAACACTGTCACTACCGGTTGTCATTTTTTCCACACAAAAACGGGGGAAAAACTGGTCGCTTTTATAATATACTCGTTTACCGCTTTCGTTGTGGGCACAAAGTCTTAAAATACACACAAAAATCATTATAAATCGAAAAAAAACCCAACAAGAAACAAGCCGTTAAAGTCGATATAATAGCGTCTGAATTTGGCTTGTCAAGCAGTTTTCCGCTTGATTCACCGCGTTTCTTCCCCGTATCCAAGGATATGATGCCTTGTCACGATTTATGATAAAGGTCTACAAAATTTCAAAATACAGTACCCAACTTACAAATAAAAATACTGGTAATATTTAAGAATTGATTACTGCAATTTTATTTCAGCATGTTTGAGTTGAAAGTTTTGTTCATCGATTTTCGACAATCATCTATTTATAGGCGTTAGGCAACGTAGACGTAGTGTTGGCGCCGCCTCAACTATATCTATGGCCTCTCTCAACGTAGTGTTGGCGCCGCGCCAACGTGGCGTTGGAAGCCAATCAACTGTTTGTTGACACATGAAAAACGTGGCGTTGGAAGCCAATCAACTGTTTGTTGACACATGAAAAAACGTTCGAAAATTCGGCGCGCGGCGAGCTCATCTGCAAATAGCAGTATTGAATCATTGTAGAGAATTTTCATTTTCTGAGAATTTATTAACAATAAATTAATTAACAGTCAGTAACTGATTGAAAACATTTGTAAATATTCCTTATATTCGTAGAGAAACTATATTTAATACATGGCAACTGAAGCAACTGGCTGCAATAGTTCGCATATTGCCTGGAGTCCTGGTGCCCAGTTTAAGTGTCGGAGCGCAAAGTATCATGGGATAGCGTCGTTTCGAATTTTTGTGCTAAAAATTTGAAAGCACATTTACATGTCTTACATGGTGAAGAAATTTATCGAAATTTCAAACCCAAATGATGGAAAAGGCATGGAAAAGTTCGTAAAATGTTATTCAGATCTCACAGGTAAGAATAGTTATATTTTGACTTGTTATTTAAGCACTTTAATTGCGAAAGAATGTAGTGAAAATATGATTGTTACTTGAGCCATGTGTCTGAAATTCTGTTAAATATAATTTTGAATTTGCCGCGTTCAATTTACATAAAAAACATACAAACTGTTGGTTTCTGGCAAGGAAAGAAAGAATAAAATATCAATTCGAATCTATTATAGTAAATTCTGTACTAAATTGTGCATTAATAATATCAACAATTTAGCAATAATTGTCTTTGGCACATAATAATTTGGCACATAATAATTTGGCACATAATAATTTGGCATATAATAATTTGGCACTTTTGTAGACCTTTGTCAAGGGTGTATAACTTAATAATAAAACGATATGAAATAATATATTAAACATACTTGTGCTTTTAACAATATGAAATAATATATTAAACATTTGAATGCTGTTAAAAATATGTTAGCATTTTAATACATGAATAAGGATTGTAATTGCAGAAGAATTACAACATTGAATGTGATGTATCAGTGTATTGATCCTTTAGCTGCAACTGTGTTGCTTAAGACAATTTTACTCATCAAGGGGAGAGTCTTGCAAGCTCTTTATTAATGAGCTTCAGTTGTATAAAATGATTTTTGTTTGTAAAAGCTGGAAGATGTATGAGCGCTGAGACAATGCCTCCAATGTTCTCTTTATATATTTTCAGATTAATATTGGAACTGGATTATAGCCCGGTGTGCTCCAAATATTGTTCTTAAGTCTCAACAATCAGATCTGGATTGAGTTGACAAACTGGTGTTGTAAGGTAAGAATTAACAAGAATAAATAGTCAGCTTTTAGTGCTTTCTATGAAAAAAATCACAAACTGGCCCGGCTAAGGTGGCCACCTAGGCCAGACAAATCAGTCTCAATCTTATAAACAGCCCCTACAAAAATTTAGTAACTAGTAACAACATAATTGCACATGAATCCTAAGTTTACCTCCAAATGCAGCCATTTTAAGGCCTGTTAACACTGACACTGTGCTGAATTTTGGTACCCGTAACATGTTTACCATGCTTGGACTACCTATTCATACTGGCCGAGCACAGATTAATTCGGTACAGGTACCAGTTTTATCTGTGCCGTACTAAAAATTGAGCATAGTGTGTAGGGCTTTAGTAGTTTAGTGCTTTAATAATCCAGAATGTGTATTTATGCCAGAAGTATAAAGGGTCAGTGTGCAATAGTCAATTTTCTGTCATAAATGAGTCATTACAGTATGGTACATGTAGAGCTGTCCATAGGCCTGCAATAATGCAGGGGGAGGGCTGTGGCTGGACCCAAAAAATTTAGCCAGAGTAGGTAGGGTTTTCTTTTTGTCTTGTAAATTTTTTATTATATAAATGTTCATGCATGAGAATGATATTCTACATCAATTACAGCAGCACAGATGACACAAACATTCATTAAATATTACATCAACTTTGATTTTGAAACAAACAAGTCGTACTTTCTTTGCAGGTTTCCATGGCGATAAAACATATAATACTTTTGTTTGTGGAAACACCATATGTAGTTACATGGTGTTCCACAAACAAAAGTATTATATAGCTAGTGCAAAACTAACGCCACAAACTGGGTATGAAAAATTGTTCCAAACTCTTTGCAAACTTCAGATAAAAGGATTAGGGTCGGTGATTTCTTTGGGTCGGCACGAAGCTCTAGGAAGATGTTCTGTGATTGGTTGATTGTTACAATGACAAAAGAATAAGCTATAGAATGGATTTTCTAAAGAACGAAGCAAGAACAATATTCCTTTTGTTTATGTAAGTCAATTACGTCTTTTGTCATTGTCATAATCAAGTCCAGTCACAGAACATCTTCCTAGAGCTTCGTGTACTGATTTCTTTGGCTAACTCATTAGTAAGCCCTAATGTCTCCTGTAATATACTTTACAAAAATAGTATCAAATCAAATGTAACCTAGTAGATTGTTAATTAAGCCAATATATACCTGGTAACCCATAACACGTGGCTACCCTAAGGGCATCCCCCATTTGGCCTAACACTATCTAGATTATTCTTGATGTCTCAATGCCAATTAAATCTAAAACATATTAAATAAATCTGATTTTATCAATTCCTATTTTTCCAGCTTTTGTTCTGGATGATGCAGTCTATGGAAAGACAGCTGCTATGCAGTACATGGTACATGACAAATGCTGTGGGGCTTGAACTAAAAGCAAACCAGCTGAGTGAGACTTGACATTAACAATTAATGACTTTTAGGTACTCATTATTTATTGCTGGCCATGTATATAAATATAATATTAGGGAATTTTAAATAAGTGTAGGTTATAGTAAGTGTAATTACTCTGCCCCAGGGGCCGGTT
>CACRXK020011395.1:0-16391 GCA_902702795.2 Paramuricea clavata | reverse complement strand
ATATCAGAGGAATATTAAAAGGAATTTAGACTTACATTAAAAATATGAATATAGTGAATTCCATCTTTATATTGTGTTATCATCTCTAGAAATAAACAGTTTATAAACCAAATCCTTGTTATATTTTTTAACTGCCCTTATAGCTTTCCTTATACATATGTTTTAATATCTGCCAGCAGTTTAGCAGGTTAGGGATGCAACTTACAGCACTTTTCAAATTATTGAATTATAACCAAATTTTGTGTCTGGATAGGAATTACTATTAAAGATTCACAGTTTGTAATGATAGAGATGGAGCAAGTTAAGCTGCAATGTGCCTCAGTTTGCCCTACTTTGTTATTTTAAGCTGTTTAACACCAGAATTTTTTCTCGTTAAGGGGAAAGTATTGGACTTGGTATTTGAATAGGTTAGCCAGTTCATCTGCATGTCTACCTATCTTTGGTTAATTATCTCATTAGATCATTAAGCCACAATGCTTTTTAGTGCACCCTATTTTGTTATTTCACTGTACTTCTGGACAATATTTCTCATCAATGGCCGGAAATGTACTTGACTTCATGTTGATTACTGCCATTAATTAATTAACTACTGTACTAAGGAGGACATTCAAGGTTGGAGATATAATAGCAATAGAGGTTGCTATCATTGTAGCATTCAGGGGCGTCGCTAGTCCAAATGGATCGTTCCAGAAAAGATCCATACTCCCCCACGGAGGAAATTTCTGCCGTCCGGAGGAGGAGGGGAGAAAAAATTGTTTCTGATAATAGTAAATGTATTAGCCATCCGAAGGGGGTAGGGGGGTTAACTTCCAATTTCCTCTGTGGGGTGGTATGGATGTTCTCTGGAATGACCCAATAGTCAGGCATTTGGCAATTTATTGTATCGCAATCGGGAAATTGTTTTCGTGGCCAGCATGATTTGAATTGGATATGAATGGAAAAAACGGAAATATACGAGTTTTTGTTGCCCCTCCCCTTCTCAGAGTAGGTATGTGTTGTTTTATAATGTAAATAACAAGTTTTGATATTGCAATTAAACTGACAGGGTAGTTGTCATGACCATGGTAATAAAAATATTTCTATGGCTCGGCATTTATATTGGGCAATTTTTTATCATTCATCACAAAATTATACCTGCACCCTAGGTGGTTCCCTGCAGGGGGTCATAACCAGGGGGAAGCTGATGAAAATGAATTCTAGTATTGGTGGCTGATCACTATCATTTAATATTTTTGTGAATAGAACATTTCTTAAAAAAAGTATATGAATTCATTAAAAATATTTATATGGTCTGCCAATCTGGAATTCATACTTTGTAACATTTGGATCAAAAGGTTTATGACGTTTTCTTGGACAGAATCCAATTAATACAACCTTGTACAGAGGGCAGGGCTTCTTTGAATTACTGTGTGGACAAGATTAACAAAGGGATTGCCAATTTGGCATATTGTGCTACTCAATAAATTAAAATCATTAAATACTTTATGCTACAATTAGCTGTCAGTAATATTATACTGTATATTATTGTGTTTCATATGACTTCATAAATTTGATGGGGTGGTCAACTCTAAATCGAGACACAGTCATCAGAGTGAATTAATTTTTCACTGTATGTATTGGCCTTGTGTTTGGTGGCAAATACATGCAATTTCATATCATTTGCTCACTATAGTACAGCATATTAGCATGAATACATTTTAGGTTAGAATTCATTATATGTATTAGGTGTATGCAGACTGGAATACAAGTTATAATACTGCCTGTGAAATTTGGTTTATTTAGAGAATAAAGGTTTTTTGAACTCTTCTATAAATAAATTATAACAGCAAAAGATTCATATGCACCCATATAGGGTAGGGTTACATGCTATAAGTTAAAATGAGTATTACATACTCCTGCACTTGAAAAGTTTACAGTACAGTATATACATTAAATAATAAAATATATAACAGTAAATCCCAAGATTGGATTTATTGAAACTAGTCATTAGCTAGTTCTTCATTATTAAAGTAATCATTAGCTAGTTCTTCGCAATTAAATAACACAAAGACAAATTAATAAAAGCTATTAACCATTTCTGACACAAATAGTATTTGCCAAATATAGCACATATTTGATATTATAGTCAAATAGTACAGTGTACTGACAGTACTGTATACTATGTATAGATTAAAAAGACAGAAAACCTGTACAACACAAATATGAGTAAGGTTTTCACGCTACATTTAACTGTTGTGATATTATACGCATTAAGTATACGTTTCTTTGCATTTCTTTCGTAGTATTAGTATATAGCACAGCTCTGAAACACCAAAACAATATTCGTACACTCCTAAACGGCCGCCATGTTGTATATAAAAATATACGGTTAAAAATTAATTTTTGCAAAATTGCAACATTCCATTGTATACCAGCAACCAATCATACAGTATCAAACGTGCGCTAAACGATGTCTACATTGTTGAAACCAAGTTCTATTAAAACTTCGCGATCAACATTCTGGTTTTCATCGATGCAGGTATATGGGATGGTAGAACAGAAAAGCATTGATGTAAAGAGCTTAATAATACCAATATTAAAGTCAAATATACGTAGTTCAAACACTCAATAATAATTCATAAACTTATTGGCAAATCATTTCAACCATATAATATGTCACGTGCATGAAGTGGCTTTAAACCTGATAAAACACTCCTAATTAGTATTCTTTGTATAAAGAATACTTAATAAAGCAGTATCTATTGTAGTCGTGTCTTCATTATAGTATATTCTTTATATAAAGAATGCTAATAAAGCAGTATATCTATTGAATTTGTAGTCGTGTTTGAAGCCGTTCAGTTTAATAAACTCGCACCTGATCATATACATGCATATGTAAAATCCCGCAATGGAAATATTAAATATTATTATTATTAGGTCTAAAGCCACTCGCGCTGCGCGCTCGTAGCTCCTGTTCGTTTATTAAACAGTACATTATAATTGTATGTGCACTACCGTAGAAAGCAATTTTGTATTGGTGGGGCGGCTGATTAGTCAGGGGCAATTATTATAGGTCATTATTTCCCTCAAACTTTACAGACTATAGCTACTTTGCAAATTATTGGGAGGAGCCTGAAGCCCGCAGCCCACCGGTGTCTACGGCCCTGAAATGACAACACTATATAGTACTCCTTTCGTATTAAGATTGATTGAAAAAAACTTGATTAGTTTAGTAAGAAGTTGCATGACTTTGGTAAAAAGTTGACTTTAGCCGTTTAGGGAAAAGCTGACTTTAGGAAAAAGTTTTGCAAAAGCTGAGTTTATAGAAAAAAGTAAAATACAAAAAAGAACTTGCGTTTACCGTGTCCTTATAAGGGCCACCGTAAATAAGAATTTCATGAGGTCGGCAATTTATTGCCGACGGCTCACGAAAATATAGAAAATAAAATATACCACCCTCTAAGATAGCACAAATGACCTGGTATAGTATAATATGCTGTATAATAATAGCCAGTGAAAATCATCATCGTACATCGTACATCAGCATTTTACGAAATTTGAGTTCGACCAAACATTCTCAAAGAATAGTCGGTCACATATCCTCATGTTTCGCGCAAAAACGACACTCGCCGATGTTGATTCTGTTTAAACCTCCTATCGTATCGTAAAAATTTATTTCAAGACGCTAGTGTTAGTTTTCATGAGGGGCTCGTCGTCAATTTATTTACAAAGTATTCACAAGAAAATACGAAGATTTTCATGCCAAAAGTTTGGAGATGAGACACTTTTTTGTCCAACGTGGTTATCCTACCTCTCTATTAGACACTGCCTTTTCGAAGGCCTCCCAAATTCCTCGTTCTGACACCCTCACAGACCCTGTGTCTAATATCACAGGCAACAACAAAATCCCCCTAGTTTTAAGTTATCATCCTTTCAATTTCAAAGTTAGAGATGTCATCAATAAGAATTTCCATATTTTCAAAAACGACCCTGAAACATCTTCCATTTTCTCCGATAACCCCTTAGTCTCTTTTCGACACAGCAAAAATATCCGTGAAACCCTAGTCCATAGCTCCCTAGCACAGGTTTCGACGTCATAGAAAGGCACTTTTCCTTGCCTGTCGTCGAAATGTAAAACCTGTGATTTTGTAGATTCTACCACTACTGTTTCGGCACCTAAATCTGATTTTCACATCAAGCACCATTTCACGTGCGCCTCCTCCCATCTCATCTACTGCATCTCTTGTAGCAGATGTGGCATGCTTTACATTGGGGAAACTGGAAGATGTTTAAGGACAAGGTTTGGTGAGCATCGGCGTGAAGTTATTGGCAATGATGCTAACCAACCTGTTGCCAGACATTTTAATAATGGCAATCACAGTGTTTCAGATATGGTAATTCGAGCCCTCTGTCCCATTTCTGGAAGCAATGGTAGCCGCAAACGACATGAAATGCACCTCATATCCAAACTTGGCACTGTTCACCCTTCTAGTATTAATGAACGCTTTTCCTATGTTTAATTCCTTCTGTCCTTGCCTGTCCTAAGCAGACATTGACAACATTTTACTTTTACCTTATTCCCACTTTTGTTTTGTTTTGTTTTGTTTTGATTATTATTTTTTGTAGTAATTGTCTTAGCTTCCTGTATATATTATATATTTTATAGTTTTTATTATATTATATTCTGTAATGCGATTTACATATTTTGTTTACACTTGTTATGATTAAATCCATCTAATTGGTTTATTTATTTTTTGTCACGTGATGCTTTCATACTCGTAAACTTGTCGAAAAGTTTTCTCGCTAACCGGGATAACTTCTGCCCATATGAAGAGGCCCTAATTTTACAACTAGGCAAGGAAATGGAAATACATCAATACAGCTAGAAAGAGGACACTAAATTGAGTAAAATTGCAAAGTTTGGGTGCGAAATGTTGTGAAATACGGAAAATATAGCATTGCAAAGTTTGCAAATTTTGAGTATACTTTTGTATTGCGTGAGGAAATTGACTACGGATCAGTCGCTTATTTAGTGTGCGGCGTGCCAATATGAAGATGACAGCCCTACATCACGCCTTGTCACATCAAAGAGCCATGTAACCCCCACCAAAGCGATGACGATTCCCAGACTGGAGCTTATCATCATCATCATCATCATCATCATCATCATCAATCAATTTTATTTAAAATGAAAACACGCTAGCCTCGCACAACTAAAAGCTGATTTATATTACAGGAGGGGAGTGATATATAAAACAGTAGAATATATAGAATATTATATGAACCCCCCAACCTCCCCCAACAACAAAGAAAAATAAAGTCAAGTAAATTAAGTAAGTAAAGAGAGTTAACTATAATTAAGTCAACATGGTTCTAAAAGGACAGTTCCGCAATACTACGCTTAAATTGACTGAGCGAAGTCGCTCTTTTTGCATCTAATGGAAGATTTTTTCACAGCATTGATGCGCTATATTTAAAGCTTCGCTTCAAAAAATTAGTTTTTGGTTTTGGAAGTGCTAGATCCGTTTCCTGATTTCGTAAATTATGGCGTCTATTAAGTTCTCTAAGTCTTACAAGGCTTTCTCTTAAACATGGCGAAAAATTTTCATTAAGGATTTTATACATTAGGATACTCTTCAACTTAGCCAGCCTAACGTGTAGATTATCCCATCCTAAACCTTCCAAAAAATCACTTGATCTAATCCTATCATCATATCTTGCTCCAGTGATAACTCTAGCCGCCCGATTTTGTAGTATTTGCAATTTATCTTTTAATATTTTATCGCATGTATCCCATAGGGGAGAGCAATAATCAAAATATGGTTGGATTAATGATTTGTATAATGTAACAAGAGAGGTCTGCCGAACGAATGGTTTAATTCAGTCCTCAATGCTCCTATGCCTGAACAGATCTTCTTGCATATTTCTTCAATATTGATATCAAAAGTCAATCTGTCATCAAGATCAAACTCCCAAACATTTATTCGAGACAACAGGTGAAATTACGTTATTGTTCATGATAATGCTGTTGTACAATTCACCAACTTTGTTGGTCAAATTTTGTTTAGATTCTATGACAATAAGCTTAGCCTTAGAAGGATGGGATTGGAGTTTATTTACATTTAACCAATCTGTGACATTTTCTAAATCAGAGTTTATATCATTAGCCAGCGTAACAGAGTCGTACGAAGAGGCGAAAATTTGGGTATCATCTGCATATAGACAGGGTGTTGTTGTCTTTAGACATTTGGGTAAATCGTTGATATAAATTATAGGAACAACAACGGGCCAAGTATGGAACCTTGTGGAACCCCGCAAATGATTTCACCTTTATTAGAGAGGCAGCCATTTACTTGATACTGTTGTTGCCGATTTGAGAGGTAGGATTTAAACCATGCAAGTTCAAGTTGAGAAACGCCATAGAAAGCTAGTTTTTCAAGTAGTATAACATGATCTATTGAATCGAAAGCTTTTCTGATATCAAGGAAAGGTTCCCCTGTTAACTTGCCATTATCCATATTTTCGTACCAGTTATCACACATTTGAATTAGAGCTGTAATTGTGGAGTGCCCTGGTCGAAATCCGGATTGGAATTTGGATATAAGGCAATTTTCGTTTAAATGTTTGTAAAGTTGAGTAAAGATTTCTTTTTCGAAGACCTTACTTATTATCGGTAGAATTGATATTGGTCTATAATTTCCCTAAGTTCGTTTGTTGCCTTCCTTATAAATCGGTATAACTTTCGCATATTTCCAATTTTCTACAAACACTCCAGTTGAAAGTGATAGATTAAAAATATAAGTTAAAGAGGGTGCAATTATATCTGCAGCAATGCGTAGCATTTTAGCCGGAATTTTATCAAGACCGGCGCCTTTCGAAACATTTAGATGTCTTAGAGTTTTCAAAATATTAATCATTATCCACTGGAATAAACATAAAACGAAAGGATGGATTAATTAACTTGTTGTTTTCCAAATAAGTTTCAACCTTATTTGTTGACTGATTTGAAACTTCAGAAGCTAGTTTAGGCCCAATATTAATAAAGAATTCATTAAAAGCTTCAGATATATTTTCATCGTTGCGAATAATTTTATTGTCAATTTCAATTTCATTAACATGTTTTGTTTTACTGGCACGACCAATTAGAATTAATGGCACGACCAAGAGAATTAATTAGTTTCCAAGTAATTTTTGGATCGTTCTTATTACATTCGCCAATTTTTGGGAAGTAATAACTAGATTTGTTCCTGGAGGCCTGATAAAGTCTCCAGTGGTACTCAGAGCCATATTTAATTGATTGTTTTTTATAATAATCACGATTACGCATCATTTTTTTAATGTTCGAATTTAGCCATGGAATTGCGGTATGCCGTATACGCTGAAGTCTCAGAGGCGCATGCCTATCTAAAACCTTATTAAAATTATTTTCCCACGCCTTCCAGGCCGAATTAGGATCATTAATAGTTTCTATTGTTTGCCAAGGTATATTAAGCAGATCACAAATTAAATTTTCCTTCACAAAGTGTTTTAAGTTTCGAACTTCTTTTCTGATTTGTCTACTCTTATATGGGATAAATTTGCGGACAACGTAGATTAAACTATGGTCAGACATACCATTATGAATAACTCCTGATTTTGCTATGTTTTTTGTCTCATTTGTGAATATCAAGTCTATTAAAGTGGCTGATCTGTTTGTCATTCGTGTGGGCTCCGAAATCAGTTGTTGCAACTGATATGTAGATGATATAAATTTTAGCCTTTGAGTATGTGATTCAGATGGATTTTTAAAATAGTCACAGTTCACATCTCCCAGAACAATCAACTGCTTATTTTCATAATCACATTTTTCAACAAATTTAGTGTAATCTTCAAATACGTTTATACTTGCATGTGGCGGTCTGTACC
The DNA here is from genome assembly GCA_902702795.2 of Paramuricea clavata. Taxonomy (NCBI): domain Eukaryota; kingdom Metazoa; phylum Cnidaria; class Anthozoa; order Malacalcyonacea; family Plexauridae; genus Paramuricea; species Paramuricea clavata. Next base: position 8,507 of record CACRXK020011395.1, on the reverse strand, counting down.
ATGTACTAACCAAGAACGATTTGTTATATGGAAGATTAATTTCTACACAGACCATTTCTAGTTGGGCAGGGGCAAGATCATGTCTAGCTGAGCAAGATATATTCTCTTTAATATATATAGCTACCCCTCCACCACGTCTATTTAAAAAATGGGTGCCAGTCTCTCAAGCCGTTTATCTGAAAGTCCTGACTGTCGACCGAGTGATCTTTTGGACTGACCCCGAGAATGTGTGGTATTGGGTACGAAACCACAGCCGGCAGTTTAAACCCTTCGTAGCCAATCGTTTCGCAGAAATTCAACGGACAACCAGTCCCGAGCAATGGAGGCATATACTTGGGAAACAGAATCCAGCAGATCTAGCGACCCGAGGTCAATCTGCTATGGAACTAGCCAAAAGCACATTTGGGTTGGAAGGACCAACGTTCTTGAAAGATGTCGAGATTTCGGGGCCATCAGCGCTTTCCGGTAGAGAGGAGACGAAAGTTGAAGATGTTGAAAAGACAGTGGCACACACGTACATGGTCCAGGCGCGCGTTAACCTGGGCGTTGAACCAAACCATTTTTCTACCTTCTGTCGCCTTTGTCGTGTGACTGGATGGGTTCAACGATTCGTTGCAAACTGCAGACGTCCAAGGGAATTACGAAAACGGAGCAGAACGCTTTGTTCAACTGAAATACTTAATGTGGAAAAGTGGTGGATCAAGCAAGCGCAAGGAGAAGCTTTCCCGAAAGGAGAATGAGAAGGATGTTTACTGCGACTTAGTCCAAAGAACGGTGACGATGATCTTCTGAGGATGGACGACCCGACTCATCATCAAGGATGCACACGAAGAGCTCGGACATGGTTCTGGAGTTGAGCAGGTTCTAACACTGCTACGAAGTCGGTTTTGGATCGTTAAAGGAAGACACGCGGTAAGGAATATCGTTGAGTCATGTGCGCAATGTCGACGACGTTTTTCTGCAAAAATAGCAGAGCAGAAGATGGCACCGCTTCCCAGACCGCGACTTCAATCGTTACAAGCTTTCGAAAGAGTCGGAGTGGATTATAGAGGCCCATTTCTAACGAAGCAAGGACGAGGCAAAGCCAAAGCAAAGAGATACCTATGCCTATTCGCTTGTCTAACGACAAGGGCTGTTTACCTTGAGATGTCATACTCATTAGACACGGTTTCATTAATCAATGCCTTTATGTGAATGGTATCGAGGAGGGGGACGCCCGTATATGTTATATCTGACAATGGGACCAATTTCGTGTGCGCAGAGCGAGAGATGAGAGAATTAGTCCAAGCTCTTAACCATGACAAATTGCCCAAGAAACCACCAAGCATCAACTTATTGACTGGAAATTCAATCCTCCATCGGCCCTTATTTTGGAGGGGTTTTCGAGGCTACGATAAAGAGCGCCAAGAAGGCAATAAAGATTGCAGATGTGACGGATGAAGAACTTCAGACCGCAATGTGAGTTCAGATCCAAACGACCCTCCCCACTTACTCCAAATCATTTTATAGTCGGACAGATCGGTGGGGTATTTGCTTCTGAAGCTCTTGATCAAGTTGAAGCGAACAACCCTAGGAATCGCTGGCATCGAGTACAACAGTTGTTACAGCTGTTCTGGAAGCGCTGGAGAAAGGAGTTCCTTCCACGCCTTAATGTAAGCAAGAAATGGTTTCATCCCAAACATATATATATAATCTGAAACAAGGCGATGTGGTATTGATTGCTGAACCCAAAGCAAGTATAGGGGAGAATGGCCTCTTGTCCGTGTGATCGAAGCGTATCAAGGAAGTGGCGGCCTAGTTAGGGTTGTAAAGGTGAGATCATAGACAATCCAGAAGACAGGGACTGGAAACGCCTAATGTTTTGCTCGTGCCATCCGTGATGCGCTTGCGTGACGCTTGCGCATGTGCCATCTTGAACGGCTTGTTGCTTCCAAAATCCAAAACAAATAAACGATTACTGTATAAATATTGATGTATTGTCCGCTGTTTTTATACACCTCTTTATACTGGAAGATTGTTTAAATAGTCTACACCGAAAACGGAGTTACTGAGGTATATCACATTGTGTGTAAAGTTTATAAAACGGATCTGCTTATCCGAGTGCAAAGAATTTTCGAGCTTGTTCGAAAATTTTGATTTCCAATTTGGGGTGGACTTTCAGGCACGATTCAGGTTTGTTTGCGTTGTAAACTTCAAAATACTTTGGTTCGTCACGAACTTTATTCACACGTATGTTCAAAGGTACACACGAGAGATTCGGTATACAAGTCAACAATTAAAGTGTCAAATACGAAATCTAAGTGACTAATCGAATACTTACAAGTTATTGTGACGTCTTTATGTAAATTACTATCTTCAACGTTTCTCTTAACCGAGCTTTTAACCAAGATTATTACGGTTCACTTTAACTTATAGAAATATCTTGTCCTTCGTTTTCTTTGGTGCCAAAACAACAACTTACGTTTGCGCCCGCAATATAAGCAGGAATATTACTTTATATGATAGATCTTACACGCTCCCCACCCCCGAAAGACGACAAAGGAGTCTTTCTAAACAACTGAGCATTTAAATGTTATCATAAATTGGTCCTTCTAATTCAGGTTTGTACAACTGTCTCTTGTCCCAACAGGTTTCCTTCTAGCAGCCAAATCTTTCGTACATCTCTCTGATACACTCCGTTCGCCGTTCTAACAGTTACTCTGCGGACGATTCCTTCGGTATCTGGGAAGACTTCTTCTAGAAGTACCTTTGCCCATCGACCTCGCTGAACGTCGGCGTCTACCACTAATACTAAATTTCCGACACTAAAATTGGGTTTCTTTTCCAACCATTTCTGCGTTTCTTGTAAGGTCTGTAGGTATTCCCTAATCCATCTTTCCCAGAACGTACTCGCTAGTGATTGGACGTGCTTCCATCTTGCTTTGTAGCTTTTCACCTTACCGCACTCTTTCACCGATGTCGATGGATTCTGGCGCATTAATTAGCAGTATATGGTTCGGTTTAAGCGCTTCCAGGTCTTGAGGGTCGCTCGAGACTGGTGTTATGGGTCGTTCGTTCATGATTTTCTCCACTTCTACCAAGAATGTTCGTAGACTCTCATCGTTGAGCCCCCGATTTCCGACTAATTATCCAAGAATCTCCTTGGTTGACCGTATCAGACGTTCCCAAACGCCGCCTTGATGGCTTGCACCTGGGAGATTAAATACCCATTCGATACCTCTGCGTGAGAGTGATCCCTGGATCTTTTCAAGGTTCCACGATTTCAGGGCTTCGATAACTTCTGCTTCAGCACTTTTGAAGTTAGTGCCATTGTCGCTATATATAACACGAGGTGGTCCTCTTCGACCAACGAAACGTAATATCTCACTTATGAAACTGTTCGTCGACAAATCTTCAGCTACCTCGAGATGAACAGCTCTGTATCTCAAACACGTAAAGATGCATCCGAACCGTTTTGCTAATGTAGAGTTCTTCGATCTCGTCCTCGGACCTAATTTCACGTAAAGTGGCCCAAAGTAATCAATGCCAACAGCTGCAAACGGGTACACTAAACCGTTTTCGTCCGACAACCTCCTCACGACTGGTAACGGCGCCATCACTTGCTCTCCAGTCTTCGCATTCTCTCGCCTACAGATCTGACACTTCTTGAGAACCCGTTTAACATAAGATACTCCATGGCCATTTGTAATCTAGAAACGTTCTCTGGTTTTTGCCAACATCTGGCGACTTCCAATGTGACCGTTGAGACCGTGATAGTGTAGTATGATCAACTCGGACACGATGTTGTCTTTCGAAAGGATAAATGGGTGCTTTGAATCGTGATCTAAGCTCGACCGATTCAATCGTCCTCCTAAACGTAACAGTCCGTCTTCGCGAAAAGGTTTCAATCGTGCTAAACTGCCCTTTTTCATCCTCTCCAAATCTTCCGGAAACGATTCTTCTTGAACTCGTCTAATTATCTTTCTTTCGGCTTCCTCTAATTCTGCTAGTGGCTAGTGGCCGTATTTTCTTCGCGTCGCTTTGTGGTTGTTCCTCGGAATCTCGCGATTGCTCAGGTCTGCGAAACACTCTGATTAGCCACGCGACGACTCTTCGCAGTTTTTCCCACGAGGAAAACCGTCTTAACAATTGACTCCAAAACTCTTCTTCCACACTAGCTCCGCAAAGAATGACCTTTTCTTTCTTTACTCCTTCGTCATTTTTGTCTAGACGTTCCGCGAGATCTCTTGGTTGAGTAGGTCAATCTTCTGTTGACTTCCAGAGGAACTCAGGACCGCGTTTACAACGATCTAGCTTGCTTGCCTCGGAGGCCCGAATTCCTCGCGATGCGTAGTCTGCCGGATTTAACTCAGATTTCACGTGCCGCCACTGCTCCGGTGTCGATTGTTATGGAATTGCAGCAACTCGGTTTGCGACAAAGGTGGTGAATCGCCGTGTCTCGTTAGCGATGTACTTTGAGACAATCATGGAATCTGTCCAATAGGTGATTGTATCGATCTTAAGTTTTCCTTGCAGTTCTTTCATGATGGTTTTGTTGACGCGTGGCTAACATTGCCGCTGTCAATTCCAATTTAGGGATGGTGACTGCTTTATTAAGCAGCTTCACTCTGGACTTTCCTATAACAAAGCTGACATGGAACTCTCCTTTCTCGTTTTTGAAGCGCAAGTACGATACAGTTCCGTAACCGTGTTCTTACGAAGCGTCAGCGAAATGATGTAGCTCTATCTGTTGAATTTGTCCAAATTCCATCGGTTTAAAGCACCTGGGAATCTCATGTACGCGTAGGTTGGTCAAATCTTCTTTCCACCTCTTCCACCGCGTAGACAATTCACAAGGCAGTTCGCTGTTCCAATCCGATTTTAGGCGACATAACTCTTGGTTAATTTCCCGCGCTGGTAACATAAGTGGGCTGGCGAATCCAAGAGGGTCGTAGATTGTCGCTATCGATGACAGCACGCCTTTACGATTATTTTGCTCTTTCTTGTCGTCTACAGCTAGTAAAATCGTTTCCTTTTCGACATTCCAGTGGACTCTCAGCGCTCTATCCATGGGTAAGGCTTCTGATTACAAATCTAAGCTTTGACTGTCGGTGACCTCCCTTCGAAAGGAAATTCTTGTAAGACTTCACGTGAAATTGAGCACCATTTGGTTAGATGGAATCCTCCCTTTGCCAGTATACTTTGCAACTCCTTGCTTACTTTCTTCGCTTCCTCAGGGTCGGAAAATGACTTTAGCAGGTCGTCCACGTAAAAATCGCGAGTGACCGCGTCCAAATTAGTTTTTTGGGAATAATCCTGACCGTTGTCCACGGCTGTTTTTCCGAGGGCATAACCGGCGACACTTGGAGATGACTTAGCCCCAAATATATGGACAAGCATTTGGTGAGTTTTGCCGCTTTCGACAGGTCGCCGTCCGGCAACCAAAGATAACACAGTGTGCTTCGGTTTTCGGGTATGACTTGGACTTGATGGAACATCCTCTTCACGTCGGTAGTAACAGCTATGCCGTCTACTCTGAATCTCAATATATATCACACCTAACAGTGTGCTGGTGTTTTCTGGACCTCTTAAGAGGGCCTCTCAGTAAAATCCACCCACTGGTTTGGGGAAGGAAAAATAGATTTAGCTCATATTTTGCATATGAACTAGACTTTGGTCAATATTAATCGAGCTTCTTTCAGAACGTTTCAACTTTCTGTTTTATAGGAGTTATAGCCCATGTTGAAATTTGACCTTGCGAGAGTATTTTCAGACCGGAAATGAAGGGGAATTTTACAAGAATTCATCTGATTTTTTAAAAACGTTGTGATGCGCTTATCCTCTCCAGTTACTGTTCACATGCAAGACTAACACTAATACTTTCGTTTTCATGGAGATTGAACAACTTTATTTGCTTTTATTTGCAACTTTTTTTATACTGTTTTACGAAACTATGTTTTCAAGATGGCGATGAGAGGCTGAAAATTGCTCATATTTGATATTAGAAGTGATCCAAGGTATTGAAGGAAGGTTTTCGGATCGTCGGATTTCACAGAAAAAATTGTCCGGATTTCGGATCTGGCGAATGTTTTACACGGATTTCAGATCTTATTAATACAGCAGATTGCGGATTTATCTAATACTTTGGCTCGGATCGCCGATTTTGCTTCAAATTTGGGCGGATCGGCGGATTTGTATACCCCTATCCGCCTTGAACCACTGATCCGCACATGTCTAAGGGGTGCTTGTCTATCAAGAACCACAAGAATTAAAGATTTGCGCACCCGATTGTGATATGTTAGTCCCGCTTTGTTTGTAAAAAATAGATCGATTAAAGAAGCTGACGTTATTGTAACGCTTGTGGGTTCATTAATTATTTGATCAAGCTGATAAAGTGTCGAGAGGAATTGTAGCCTACGAGTATTATAGCGGGGAGAAGATTTAGTAACTTCACAGTTAAAATCTCCCATAACATGAAGCTCACAATTGTTTGTTTCACAATTTTGAAGAAAAGACTCATAATCATTAAAAATATTAATATCACAGTTAGGTGGTCTGTACCATGAGCTCACAAGAAATGACTTATATTATGTGGCTTTTTAATTTCAGCGCAAATTATTTCCAGCCGGTGAGTTTGGACGTATAGGCCATTGCGTTCAATGAATGTTATGGATTCGTGTACGTACATTAACACACCGCCACCGTTCCTATTACGATTTTTCCTAATACCTGCAAATACTTATTTCTTGATCAGATATTGAATGATCAAGTTTAGTTTCATTAATAGGCAGAATTTAATGGGTTTATCAGCCATAATTACTCGAAGCTCATCTATGTGCTTCAGAAGGCTATACTACTTCATCGCCGACTGTCGCAAAAAAATGAAAAAATTGTTTTGTTGCGACCATTGGCTGGGCCTTGGTTGTCCCGCTTGCGAATAAACGCTTAAAAACAATAATAACTTTCATCATTTGAATAGTTTACTGAAAACGTATTGGTTAACTTAATGTTTAAATTCCCTGTCAAGTTAAGAAATAGCAAACATACGAATCTTCTCATTTCATGGGAACGACCTGAGACTGCAATCAAGGCTTCAATTTTTGAATTGCAGAATAATTAGATGCACTATGGGAAACACCACGTAAATTTAGAGTTAGGATAAAACGCGGATACGGACGGACAGATGGAAGGCGGACGGGCGGATGGCTTATATTCTCGCTAAATGTCATTTAACAGTCATATCCGCGTTTTTCTTTTATCCAAAAGGATAAAACGCATATGGTCCAAAATACTTTTTCAGCCCTTTATAAGGCATATCCGCGTTTTATGATATAACTCATTCCTTGGATAAAACGCGGAGATGACTTATAAAGTGCTGAAAAAGGTTTTCTGAACCATGTCCGCGTTTTATCCTTTTGGATAAACTGTATTTTGTAGTTAATTCGTAGTTGACATTTTATGGTTGACATTTCGAAACAGTAAACTTGGGCAACTTATGTGAAATGAGGGGTTACTGGGCAACGGGTTTTAAGGACGTTCGAAAAACGTTGTTCGTGAGATTTTATGAGGGAAATATTACTTTTATTATTGTTCTTTTCGTTTATTTTTGTTAAATTAAAGTTTATAAAAAGAGTTTCGAGTCTTGAGAACATATTTTTGGCGATCCTGCCAGGACATTGGAGTTTTATAATGATATAATCGTGATCTTTCGTTCGTAGTATTGGAAAAATATTGACAGGCGACATTTGCAAGAAGTATTCGTATCGTTGTTGGATTTAATTCGCAAAAGTGTGAGGAATTTCGATGGTTGGGACATAAGAGAATCTTGAATTGTTGTATACGGTTGCGTGGGTTTTAATTCGTGATAAACATCGTTGCGAGTAATTTATGCGAGTTTTGCGAGTAATTTATGCGTGTTTTGAAAATTTGAAATATCGAATAAATTAACGAATATCGAATAAATTAACGAATTGAATTTGCTAGTGTGGGTTTTTTATTAATGCAAGAATATTGTTAGTTATCGGATTTTATACAAACGTTCAGCGTGCGGGAACTTGTGTTCGCTAGTTTTTTTTTTACTGGAATTGTTGATCTATATTTGGACAAAGTGTTGTTTTGTACATTTTGTACATTTTTTGTACACTTTGAGCTTGGAGAAAAAATGTCTAGTATTAATTGGCATAATTTGTTGGTATCTGAAACTTAAGTGTTGCTATCATGTCGGACACAGAATTGGGTCCTAGTGAAATACCAGAGGAGCCTAAAGCGGATGAGGAAGTTAAACAAAAGCTAGTTCTAATCGAGTTAAACCGACGAAAACGAGCCAGTAAACGTAGCACAACGAAAGCAAGGCATCATCTTGAGAAGTTAATCGTTGAAAAGGCGGAGGTTGATATACAGGAACTGGAACATCGTGTAGAGACACTGTGGCAAATACTGGAAGATACACAAGTTATCATGGATGAAATGTCTGCATATTTCATGGAACAGAAAGATTTCGAAAGTCATAAGCTTGTGATGCAAGAGTC
>CACRXK020011394.1:0-16117 GCA_902702795.2 Paramuricea clavata | reverse complement strand
ATGTCTTCAATATGATTAGCCCAGGAGAGGTCTTTGGAAACGATGACACCCAGGTCAGAGATGTGTGTCACACTTTCCAGGGGTTTGTCGTTCAGGTGGTATTGGAGTGAAGCAGAGGAGCAAACCTTTTTCCGAGACATGTGCATCACTTTGCACTTGGATGGGTTGAACGTCATGCCCTAGTCATTACTCCAATTTTGAAGGCCTGAAAGGTCCGATTGCAACAGATGGTGAGATGCCAAGTTTATTGGCCAATATAGTTTAGAGTCATCCGCAAATAATGCAATACTCGAGCCCTGTCCTACGTATTCTGGCATGTCGTTAATGTATACTAGAAACAGGAGGGGTCCTAAGATGGATCCCTGTGGGACCCCAGAGGTCACGGGGAGCCAGTCTGAGAGGTTCCCATCTAAGGCAACGCGCTGATATCTGTCACTCAGGTAACTACGAAACCACTGAAGAAGCGAGCCTGATATGCCGTATTGCTCAAGCTTGTACAGAAGCATGTGATGTTGAACACGATCAAAGGCCTTGGACAGGTCTAGGTGGATGGCATCAACCTCTTTCCCACCAGCTAAGAGATCTAGGATTTCTTGGTAGACGTGGAGTAGTTGAGTTACCGTAGATATACCCCTTAAGAAACCATGCTGTAGATAGTAGAAATGTGGTGATAGATGGGGATAGCAGTGGTTATACACACAGCGTTCAAACGTTTTTGAGATTATAGATAATAGGGATATGGGTCTATAGTTAGAAGCGAGCGTTGGGTCGTCTTTTTTGAACACAGGTGAAACGTTTGCAAGCTTCCAGCAAGCAGGAACTACACCTTGGGACAAAGAAAGATTGTATATATAACAGAGAGATGGTGCGATGATGTTAGCCGTCATCTTGAGAACTTTTCCAGGTATCCCAGCAGGTCCGCATGCTTTGCTTGGATCCAAACCGTCAAGAGCTTTAAAGACTTCGTTTTCTGTTAGTTGGATATTGGATAAGGCTGTGTCGGAGGAGAATGGGAGATTAGATGTTGTAGTGGTAGCTTGAGCAGGACTAAAGACTGAGTGGAAGAAGGAGTTCAGTAGGTTGGCCTTGTCACGGCTGTCAGTAATAAAAGACTGATTATCTCGAAGGAAGTTCGCGGTGATTTTGACCGACCTAGAGGATTTTACGAAAGACCAGAACCGTTTCGGGTTTTCCGTGACAGAGTCTCTGAGTTTAGTTGCGTACTCCTTCTTTTTTTGCGAGATAAGTTGTTTCGTTAGGCGTCGAAGATCTTTAAACTTTTGAGCGTCATGAACACTACCTGATCTATTGGCTTTTAGTCTTTGCATGTTTTTTCTCTTAATGAGAGACAAAAGCTCTTTATCAATCCAAGGATGATCATGGATATTTCTGGTCTTAGATTTAGGCACGTGTTGGTTAACAACGGTTAGAAAAACAGCACACCAATTTGAGAGAGAAGCATCCACATCATTAGGTACAAAACACTGGTCCCAAGAGGTGTTCTGGAGTGAGTTGTTTAGACTAGACCAATCTGCTCTTTTAAAGTTGTAGACGGAGCGTTTAATGTCCGGTTTCTTAGGGACCCTTAGATCTAGATCAAAACCGATTAATTTGTGATCGGTAGAGATAATGTCGTCGTAACCATGTAGATTATGTATTTTGTCAGGAATGTTTGTTAAAATCAAGTCAAGAATGTTGTTGTTTCTCGTTGGAAAGTTAACCAACTGCCACAAGTAATTGTCTTTGACAAATTTAGTAAAGTAGTTGTGCAATGATTCGGAAGACGATGCAATGCCAGTAGACCAATCAATATCAGGCAGATTAAAATCCCCACAGATGATTATTTGATCGAAATTGAATTGAGAGGCGTGGCGTAGTGACTTTTTGAGTTCTTTCAGATGGTCAAGGTTGGAATTGGGCGGCCTGTAAAACACAACAGCCAGGATTTTACGCCTGGCTTCAGGTCGAAGTTCGCATAGCACAATTTCCGCATCACCTTCTAAGTCTTTACGACGAAGAGTTTGTATGGAGTTCTTTACTGCTAGCATAACTCCACCTCCAGTTTTATCCTTTCTGTCGCGTCGATGAATGGAAAAGTCTAAACCAGGCAAGATCTCACAGTCCAATATATGAGGTTTTAACCAAGTTTCAGTGACAGCGATTAGGTCCAGGTCTGCTGCGAGAGATTGAAATTCTGCTGATTTGTTTACTAAGCTTCGCGCATTCATATATAGACACTTGATTTCCGGACAGAAAGAGTGTGGAGTTTGTTTTCGGGTAGAGGTACTTGCGCTGTGGGGTACAGGACCTGGATGTGGATGTATGTCTCCACTACGTATAGCAGATACCATTATTGGGTTGAACGAAGCAGAGCAGTTAAGATAGTAGTTTAGTCTCCTTTTCATAAAACCTTTCCGACGGTAGAACACAGTTGAGGGAGACGAGTTAATTCCAGAGTGCCAAACTTTAAAATCAATCTGTACTTTTGTTAAAGAAGGTGAGGTTTCAGTACCATTGATGTTATATTTAGCACTTTGTAAGAAGATAAGAAGAAGAAACAGGAGCTGGTGGAGTAGGCGACCGGCCGCCATGATTTACAAATGACAGGGAAAATCCCGCAGCCGATGAGGAATATACGAGATATCAGGGAGCAAAGTCTCGAATTTCGGGGGTCAAATAGAAAGTTCAAGCGAGGACAAATTATTCTGTAGTTTGCTAACGATAATTTCCAAGGCTTTCCAAGAGATAATAAAAAAATAGGAGGTAAACCAGGAACAGCGGATGAAATCAAAGCAGACAGTCGTAAGTTACCATTTGTAGATAGACTGTTTGATATACAATAAAGTACTTTATACACGCGGGAAAATTTAAAGTACTGTTACTAAGCGACGAATAACAAACACTGTGAAAGCCAACCGTCAAAATATGTAGAACGATGAATAATTCAGGATACAACACGAAAACGCTGGTTGAACTTGAAATGAGCGTTACACCAATAAAATAAAAATTTTCTTTATGTTTCCGTGATCAGCACAGCAGTGATATCAAAAGTAAAACCAAACTAAACAAGAGTTCACGCTGTCTGTAATCTTACGACTCAGACGAGGACGATAAAACAATCCACGATAAATGTATCAAACGATGAGTTTCCAGCACAAAGAAAATATTCTCAGAACAACGGAGTGTTTAGAAATAGTTTAATTACAAATTTAAATAAATTCGCCTTAATTTTAAATTTGGAAAAATCGAAATATTCGGAGGTCAGCAGTACCCGGCCTGCTGCCATGTAACCCGATAGTTATTAGATATTACATGTTAGATATTACATGATAGTTATTACATGATATATTATATATATATATATATAATATTATATTATATATATATATATATATATATATTTATTATATTATATTATATATTATTATATTATATAGATATTACTTGATAGTTATTACATGATACCCGATAGTTGAGATTACTTGGGGTAAATGAAGTGCATACAAACTCATATACAGGTCCTAGACTACTGTTGAATGATATGTTTTTCATGCCAAATGGATAAAAAATAAGCAAGTACGAGTCTGATAAAAAATGCTAATCAGATCGCATAATGCTAGTCAGATCGCATATTTTCACCGTTGTAATATGCGATTCTGACTAACATATTTTATCGGACTCGTACTTGCTTATTTTTTCTCCATTTGGCATGAAACATGTCATTCAACAGCTAAAACCTCATCTTTTCGATTATGAAAAACAAATGTTCATATCCGGAGTGATTCACGTACAATAGCGCGCTGAAGTTCGATTACCTTTTTTTATATACCCTGTATTAAAATAAACATGACATTAACGGTTTCCTATTGGATAGATTTAATTGGATATAGTAATGTTTATACAAAGGCGGAGCCAATTTGACAAGAGCGAAAAGTGGGCGTATTTCGTTTCTTGCTGTGTTGTCTGCGGTCCTTCATTTCTTCGAGGGACCACTCGCGGTCTAAATCTGAACCGGAACTTTATAGTATCGGCCAGATTAGGTGGCGTGACAAGGGGCGGGGACTTTTATCAAGAAGTAATAGCTAATTTTAGCAAGATTGACATTTTGAAGTAAGGGACGGACCATTAGATATTTGAGGGGGTGGTTGCAGAAATCAAAAAAAAATTCGAGCAAGCCTTTATCCTTAAAAAAAAACGTGCGAGAAGAAAACTTGAAAAAAAAAATTCGTGCAAGCATCCATCCTATGAGAGTAAACTCCAATTCCTGGACCCCTATTTGGAACTTCTGGATATAAAATATAGAATGCCGTGACAATCCTGATGATCACCCATTATTTCATTATGCGAAGCTTCCAAATTTGTGAAGGCACAGGAGTTTGACAAATTAAGGCGATAAAACCTGCCAACGGGCATACGGGCTGTATGGCGTGCAGAGGAGGTAGGGTATATACTTCATGTCCTAGGGCTATGCCCAATCCCACACATAGATTCATTATAGCTGCAAGACATGAAGTATATACCAGAAGTTGTGCGACAACCACCGAGTCTGAGAGCGCGGATAATCTGCCTTGATTTATTGCACATCTAAATCCGTAGAGAATTTGGGGGAGGGGGACACGTTACATGCTCGAAGCTGAAACTATAATTAATACTGGAGGAACTTGATTTGTAAAATCTCGTTAAAGCATTTGTAGTCTTGTAGATACGGTTCCAAGAAGAATAGATTTAGTTTAGATTTTTAACTGTTAATTAAATACATGTATGCACTATCATAGCATGAATATTTCTTCTCAGACTTATTCGTATAAAGAGCAACGTAATTTTGAGAAATGCGGAAATGGTGTCGCATACAACCTAGAATGATTTAAATGCAACATTTCTGATCAAAGTCACATGCTCTCCCCAGCATCACAGAGGGGAAATAAGGTGACACTGACCCCTCCTCCTGTTTTCAAGGTGACTTTTCCAATTTCTTTGATTCCGAGTAGAAATGTCTGGGGAAATTAATGTCTTCGATGTACTTTATAATCTTTGGGATTCTGCTAGATTTCACCCCCAAACTGCTTGAAATCGCATTTCAAGGACCCTAGATTTCTCACGCCTTCGGCGTGAACTTCGCCCACCCAAAAATGAAGGTCTGGCTACGCCACTGGCCGGAAACGGAGCAGTCATAGCTGTCGAAAGGGCTTGTTTACACTATCAAATTTTCTTTCAAAGATATGTAACCGGCCCCCTATTAAAAACTACAAATAAAAAAATTCTTGCAAGCGTTTGACTATTAAACGAAAAAAAAGCGTGCACAACATGTGCGTCCAAAAAAAAATCCTGCAAGGAAAAAAGCTGCAACCACCCCCTCAAATATCTAATGGTCCGTCCCTAAGAGCAATTAGTTGATAGACGGAGAATAAAAACAACATTGGGACTGTGAGACATATCGTGATTCGTGAGACTGTGAGAAATTTAATATATTTTAATTTTGTAAGTTTTATTTTTGGATTTTTGGATTAAAGTATACATAATTAATAGTATACTACTTGTGTGATGAGTTCGGTATTAAGCTTAATACTTCAAACGCTAAATCTTAATTTACTGCTTTCGCGAATACGTGACTAGTGCTTAATTTGCTCTCTTTTAAATCATTGCTAAAGAGCACAAATTTAATAATTGTTTATATTTCAAAATTGGTGCCAAGCTGTTATAAATATAGAGTTGTAAAATCAAAAACTTCGTTAGCGGTTTGAGGTTTGGCGTAAACTTCAAGCTAAAACTCTCTAATATAAGAAAACACCTGCATGCGTCACTTATTATTTAGCCGCAAATGTATAATTATAATCTACATAATCAGAGTACGTTTTGAGCCTCCTTCTCATATTGAGGTCTGTTCTCAGGCAAGATTGAATTCTTCCAACCTGAATACCTGTACAAACTTTTATTAGTTGACCAATTAGCTAAGTCAGAATCCGCCGAGAATTATCCTGGGTTGGTATTAGTCTAACGCTATATTCTATTTTACTTTGTCTAATGCAAAACAGTTTTAATTATCAAGGTCTAGCTACGCATTAAGGTTACAGAACACCTTTGAGTGTTAATTTTGCCTAAAATTTTTTTATTGGTTTCAATGAAAGCATTAGACTAGTTCTACTATCTGACCATGTTTGAACGAAAAATGTTGAAATCTCACAGAGTTATTTAGTAAAATACATTTCGCTGCAATAAGAAAAACATTGAAAATGTAATATTCAAATTCAATTTTCTCACGAAAAATTTTACGGTAATTACTGATTTTCAAACGAGTTATGCTCCTGCGGGTTTTAACCAATTTTTCTCAAATTTTCACAGGGCATAGCTAAATACGCCAGTTTCAAAATAGTGTTCGGCTTTTTTTTTAATTTTGGATATTTTAAAAATAAAGAGCAATTCACTCAAACAATTCAGAAATATATTGCAGTCGTCAAAGAATTCGCCATATCAGCGAAATGACGAAATAAACAAAAATTTCCGAACACAATTTTTAGAACAACTATTTTACTGTATGATAATGATATTTTCATAAATATAACTTAAAACCAGCAGGAGCACAACTCAAAAGCGTAAAGGTACCCCGATTTAAGATTTTCCTGAATAATTCTTACATTATTTTATTGCTTGTGAATTTTAGAACTTTTCCATATTTTGCATGCACTGGAGAACATTTGGTGAAAATTTGATGGAAATCGGACTGATATTGAGCGCGCAGTAGCGATTTTCCGCAAAACGCTAAAAAGGGTGTCCTGTAACCTTAACATAGGTGGTAGAACTTAAACCGTTGCTTGAGATACCGGAGAAACAGCTAAATTTGTCTAGTGTGATGCTCAGCTTGCCAACAAACAGTTTATGAAATTTTATATCTTTAATCTAAAACATTTAACCATTTTCTGGGCAGATCAATGTAATTTTGTGCCTCAATGGGCAGTTCAATGTTACTTAGTGCCTCAACGGCAATCCAGTAATAAAGTAATGGGTAGATCATTAGCGAGCCTAAACAAGCTACGTTTTTGTCAACACGGACGTTACCCATAAAACTGGTATAACTAAGTATTTTAGCTTCGTTTTGCATGCTAGCCATAGCATAGACTATACAGAAGCCCTACTTCTTGGTTTTTCCTATGATTTTCCAATGAGTTTGGCGTAACCGTAATTCGTCATCAAAGAGCTGACGCCATGGTCCTAGCCAGAACCCGTTTGAGAGGCATTCACCCCCTAATAATATTCAAAATGGCGGACGTCCAAGGGGAATGCTTCTCAAACGCGCACTGGCTAGTACCATGGCGTCAGCATTTTGAATGAATCATGGCATGGCAGCGGATACTCGAGTCGACCTTCTGTGTGTCTTTATTCGGTGTCCTAGTGCTCGTGTATGGAACCAAAAAAAATTTAAAATCTGGTCCGAGACCGGTCTGCAATGTATTTGTGATTACATTCAGGCCAGCCTGAATTCATGCCGGTCTCAAGTTAGTCGGCTCGGTCCAGTAGGCGGAATGACTTAAGACCAGTCTTAGTTATTTTCGTCCTATCCCAGTCTCATGTAGGGCCCTATATCTTTTATAAACAAGACGCCTGCTCGGGCGTTCACACCGGCCTCGCTGTTGGTAAAATACCATTGCAATATTCTAACTAGAAAATACATGCATGCAGAAACCCTCGACTTGCTGACAAACCATTGAAGTATACAAAGTTGTTGTCATGGTAACACGATCATTTTTTTAAGAATATTTTTACAAATGAAAAATCCCCTAAAAAGATCACTTTTAATTACAAAATTACCAATTTCCAAAACATACATATGTTACTGGTACTGTATATTATTATACATAATATAAGCTTCAATTTAAGGTAAAATTCAACCACAAACGCTTCGCAAAACGCTTTAGTATTCTTTTAAATATTGATGTATTGTTTTCTTTTAATATACTGTAATTACTTTAAAAGCCGATCGCTGCGTATAAATATGAAACAAGACAGCATGTTATTTCAATGCTTCTTTATTGATTACCCTTTTTATTATAATAAGCAAAGTTATTTGCATGCGAGAATTAATTGGAATCATTTTATTTCGAACTCAAAGTTTATCGGTAAAGTTAGTTTAGTTCTATTAAAACAAATATACCTTCGTTAACGTCGGCGCCTTTACTCTCTTATTTTAGCAATTTTTTCGCCTTTATTTTATCAAAAAGCTTTTCAAAATTACAAAATCTTGCAAAATGAAATATATTTGCAAGAAATGATCAAATCAAGAAATGTTTGCTATTTCGCTGTCGTCATGCAGTCGTTATAATGCAAATTTTAAATTGGACCAATCAGTTTTGGCTATTCATGACAGTTGGCTATTCGTGACGCTATATTATGAGATGAGTGAGGATGACCACCCACGCACAGTGACCCACGCCCGCGATCATTGATGAACTTTAGACTTCGCTAATGCTTTCGTCTCTCAGGGTGCAAATAGCTGGGCGGAATTAGTACCCTCGCACGTCGGCTCGGGGAAAAATAATTTGAAACATGTAGACGTTCTTCACTTCTTGACGGCCGCCACTTCATGATCACAAACATACGGAGGACGGCACAATAAAAGTCCATACAAATTACAAAACCGACGGAGTTCAGCGACATCATATCGAAAAACACAGAAAAATTCAAGCGCATGCGCAATGAAATATAATAAAATACGTCCCACAATTACAGCGTCTAAAATTTGTAACGTAGTTAAGGTTACAGGCAGTGGTCGACCGGGGGCATGATTTTGGCCGGGGACGGGGCCGGGGCCGGGGGTGCATGATTTTGGCCGGGGCCGGGGCCGGGGACTGGTCGAACATTGATATTATGTGATGTTGAGCGATGTTATTTAAGCGGGATTTGGAAAGGCCAGTGGAATTTACTGGACAGCGGTTTATTGCTATCGTCAGCCATATTGGAAACATTTTACGAGAATAAATGGTACGTATCTTTTCTGTTTGTTGCTTTCGATATACCTACAGTCAATTTTGTACCTACAGTCAATTTCATTAAGCAACCTGAAACATATTATTTTAATTACTAACACCTAGATTATCATTATTTAGCCAGCTATGGCAGCAAAGCGGAAAGAGTCTGAGGTTTGGGCATACTTCAATATTATCGCTGATACTCCACACATTGCTAAATGTTCTTTGTGCTCTACTAAGATTGCGAGAGGTAAAGCCGATGCAGCAAAGAAAGCTTATTCTGTTAAGGGTCTTTGGGACCACTTAAATTCCAAGCACAAGGAGCAACACAAACTAGCGAAAGCTGCTCAAGAAGAATATACATCTAAGAAGCAGAAGCTGGATAATGAGGTCCTTGCAGCCAAGAGTCGACTCTACCAACTTGAACAGCCGCAGCCATCGCTTCAAGATTTCCTGACAAGAAACCAGAAATGGGCGAGCGATTCACCTAATCAAGTCCAGGCCGAGAAACTCTTGTTGAACTGGATATTTGATGATCTACAACCGTACACAGTGGTTGAGAATCAACAATTTCAAAGTTTTTTAGCTGCCTTAAATAAGAAGTTTAACATCCCAAGTGAGAAGGTCATCCGCTGTACGATGATGCCGAAACTCTACAAAAATGCTCAAGGAGCTTTGCTGCAATCTCTGTCAACAGCTATCACAGCCGGGATCTACTTCTGCATAACGTGCGACATTTGGTCGTCGTTGGCACTAGACTCGTACCTTGGTGTTACAGTCCACTTCATTTCAGAGGATTTCTACAGAAAACTTGTAGTGATAAGATGTGTTCCCTATAATGCTAGCCACACAGGGGAATCGATCAAAACACGGATCAGATATGTACTTCACAAGTGGGGGTTGCCAGAAGCGAGACTTCACTGTGTCGTTTCGGACTCAGCAGCCAACATGAAGAAGGCTTTTGAAGATTTCAACTGGATCGCTTGTTTTCTGCACCTCTTGGCTCTCGTCGTGAAGCACTCAATATTCCAGCAGAGCGGAGTTAAACTGATAGTGAAGAAAGTGAAGAATTTAATCATCAAACTTCGGACTCCAACAGGTAACTAAAAAATGAAGTCAATATCTTGAATCGGGTTCTAGACTTCTAGTACAGTAAGTTAACACACCATTAGATAATAAATTGATATCATTTTACACAAACTTATTACAGGTAAACGGATCTTGAATGAGAACCAAAGCACTGACACCGCCTTGATAACGCCGTGTGACACCCGATGGAACTCGTATTATCTAATGCTGCAGTGTGTGACCTCGAAGAAGGCAGCTATTACCCTCAGCCAGCAAGATCCGGAGTTGAAACTCGAGGCACGACAACAGGTTAGTTAAGTTGAAAACAAGCATGAAAACAAGCAGAAATTGTCATTATATAACTTAGGACAAGTTTGAAAATTTAACTTTACCAGCATTATAGATTTATAGTTCTTATTTCTTAATGCCATATTAATATATTATTATATTATACTCATTACTCAATATACAAAGATATAATAATGTGACTCATCAGTCATCACTCATGATCGTATCATTCGTATGATTACTTACTATGATGTAATAAGCTAATAGCATGCTTAAGTCTTAACTCATTCAACCAATCAGATGAGCCCTGGCAACTGTTAACTGGTTGACAAAGTCATCGCCATTCTGAAGCCCATATTCCTTTCTACGAAAGCTGCAGAATCTGACACCGTTTCCATAGCTAAAGTCATCCCGCTATTGAAGAAACTTAACTTTGACATTGGAGCCATCACATACTCTGGGATAGGAACTCTGAAAGCAGAAGTCCTACAGCAAATGAAGAGGTTAGATAATACATAATATTTTTTATTTTTAAAAAGCATGGTGGTAGGTAAGTAGGCACCGGTACTTCAATGCACGTAATGCATGACTAACAGTCTAACTGAATTTCAGATATTTTGTTGTAAAGTACGACATAGAAAAGACAAAGCAGTATAGTATTGCGACCCCAGGTTCAAGCTTGCTGGTTTCCAGAAGAAGGAGAACGGTGTACTCGCGAAGGAGATGATTATCAGGTGGGGCTTGGCTTACTTATCATTTAATTTGAAATTTTCAAATTAAATGCTTTCTCAATTCTCACGAAGTTATCACAGTATCACACACTGGGGTCTGTGATTTACTGATTTTCCAAATGCAGATGATTAAATTTACGTAATACATTACATAGTTTTATTAGTTTATACATAACATAATAGCTATTTGCCTATTTACCACTCCCAGCGATTTAGCGGAGGTTGCGGAACCAAGACATGAGGTGGAGAGTGGCGAAGACGAACCTTCAACCAGCAAAGATAGTTGGGCTGCGGTTCTTGTTGACAATGACTCGGGTCAGGATTCACAAGATGAAGAGATGGAGGCACCGTACAGGGTGGAACTACAACGATACCTCAAAGAAAAAAGAATAGCTGACTTGACAAAGGATCCACTGACATACTGGAGAGTAAAACACAACGAATTCCCACATCTAGGAACTTTGGCGCGCCGCTACCTGTGCCCTCCTCCAGGAAGTGCTGCATCGGAGAGGCTATTCAGTACGGGAAAGAACGTTCTTGGGACGAAGAGGCTTTCGCTAAAACCTGATAACATGGAAGCGAATCTATTCTTGAAGTACAATATTCGAGCTCTAGGATACAAAACGGACCTACCCAGGGTAACGGATGACTTCGTTGCCCCCAACGAGGGGAACCTGCCAGAGGCAGTGGTGGGAGAGGTTCATGATGACGAGACGAGTGACGTCGAAATAATCATGAGCGACGATGAAGACTGAAGAGTAGAGACTATGGACTATGGCCAGTGGGACTACAGAACTAGACACAATGATGAATGGTCCCTGGAGTCTGGACTCTGAACAATAGTTACATGATAATATACATTGATATTCATTAAACTATACTATTCAACACTGTTGAATCAACAGTGTTTTAGTTTTTACTACGTTTTTCCTACGTTTTTACTACGTTTTTACTAGTTTTTAGTTTTGCTAAGGTTCCCTGAATCTTGACAATTATAAGACAATAATAGAAAGAATTTGACAAATTTGAGCTTGAAATCCCCGGCCAAATTTCCAGAATTTTGGCCGGGGCCGGGCCGGGGCCGGGGCCGGGGGTGCAAATTCTGGCCGGGGCCGGGGCCGGGGCCCCGGTCGAGCCCTGGTTACAGGACACCCTTTTTGGCGCTTTGCGGAAAATCGCTACTGCGCGCTCAATATCGGTCCGATTTTCATCAAATTTTCACCAAATGTTCTCCAGTGCATGCAAAATATTATTAACAAACAATAAAATAATGTAAGAATTATTCAGGAAAATCTTAAATCGCGATACCGTTACGCTCTTGAGTTGTGCTCCTGCTGGTTTTAAGTTATATTTATGAAAATATCATTTTTATACAGTAAAATAGTTGTTCTAAAAAATTGTGTTCGGAAATTTTTGTTTATTTTGTCATTCCGGTGATATGGCGATTACTTTGACGACTGCAATATATTTCTGAATTGTTTGAGTGAATTGCTCTTTATTTTTAAAATATCCAAAATTAAAAAAAAAGCCGAACACTATTTTGAAACTGACGTCTTTAGCTATGTCCTGTGAAAATTTGAGAACAATCGGTTAAAACTCGCAGGAGCACAACTCGTTTGAAAATCAGTAATTACCGTAAACTTTTTCGGGAGGAAATTGAATTTGAATACTACATTTTCAATGTTTTTCTTATTGCAGCGAAATGTATTTTATTAAATAACTCTGCGAGTTTTCAACATTTTTCGTTCAAACGTGGTCAGATAGTAGAACTAGTCTAATGCTTTCATGGAAACCAATAAAAATATTTTAGGCAAAATTAACACTCAAAGGTGTTCTGTAACCTTAATTAAATACGAATCTGTTTAACATTGTGTAGAATTGGCCCTAATCAGCGTGAGATGTTTTGGCTAAATTGCGCAATCCTGAGCCCACGATGCCGCAATGGAAAGTCACAGTTGCGTCAACCAAAAAAATCCCGAAAAAAAGAGCATTTTCAGAACCGGCATTCCATGACACTGGCTGTAGCCTGTGTTACAGCCGTTACTCTCGACAAAGCGCGCGAGAGAACATCGGTGAGTTGGATGCATAATCCTTGTTCAGGTCACGTGGATAGTTCCCAGATTTGGGGAGCGGCCCATGATTGGACAGTGCTTTATTTGTATAATTTATGACAAATGAAGCTATTTCATTAGTTAATTGATAATTAGCAGGCGTTTAAAATAAAAACTCAAAAATTTTAGAATTCCAGATCAAGAGTCAAGATTTCCTTCGGCGCATACAAAGAGTTTGAAAGACTAAAAATATAATTTGTAGAGTTTAATTTTATGCTGTATCGAAGTTTAAGAAAATCAAGATAAAATTCTTGCGAACAATGCTGACAAACATATAAAATACAACAAACTATCGGACGGAAATTGACAATTTAATAAATTGACAATCCGTTTATATGTCCCGATTCCTCGCGCTAAAGCATTTTCTTTACATGTAAGGTGTTTAAATTCGTCTTACTTGACCAGTTAACTTTCAATTACTTTAAAATGCATCTTTTGTGTTTATATTTAATACTTTGTCTTTGTAAACAAGTATACGCCATATATATGTAGGCCAAGAACTGAGCTTGTGCACCGGACTTGCCGGCAATGATCATCGTTCAACATTGTTCAGACAAATCTCTTCATCGAAAAATATATGCATATATTTCTGTTGTATCGTTTTTCAGATTGTATTTCATAATCAAGTCTTTCAAACTTTTGTATGCCCCGAAGGAAATCTTAATTCTTGATCTGGAATTTTAAAATTTTTATGTTGTTATTTTAAACGCATGCTAATTATCAATTAACCAATGAAATATCTTCATTTGTCAAGACATAAATTATTCAAATAAAGCACTGTCCAATCAGAGGCTATCCCAATCATCTGGGAACTATCCACTTGGCCTGAACAAGGATTATGCATCAAACTCACAGTCATTCTCTCGCGCGCTTCGTCGAGAGTAACGGCTGTACACAGGCCAACTCAGGCTGCGGCCAGTGTAATTAATATTATGACCGAAACGAAATGCCGGTCCCTGTTTGAAATCGTTCGGGTGATCGGGTCGCATATAGACGGGGAATAAGCTAGCTCGCATTTAATTGTCACCACCGACACATCCACCGACGGAGATGTATTAATGAGCCAATTGCGGAATGCCCAAGGCATCATGGTAGTTTAGTTACACAGCAAAATTTTTCAACATGGCGCTTATACTTTTCGAACGAGAGAAGGTGCTAAACACATGAGAATTGCAGGAAAACTTTCATCATTTTCGCTTTAGTTAAAGTTTTTACTAAAACTGTACGACTTGTTTCATATTTCTACTGCGCTTGGACTTCTACAACATTGCGTACAAAGACTTTTTTAACATTGCGTACAAAGTCACTGAAGAGGGGATATACCATGCACGATATATTTTTGTGGAAATGACACTGTGTAATAGTGTGACTCGTCACAAATCACACTTCTTTACGCATGCGCAAAATTACTCTGGGTCACATTGGTCACACTAGTGACACTGGTAACACTGGTCACAATGGGTCACACTGGTCACACTAGTCACAATGGGTCACACTGGTCACAATGGTCACACTGGTCACAATGGTCACACTGGTCACAATGGTCACACTAGTCACACTTGTCACAATGGTCACACTGTTCACACTGGCCACAATGGTCACACTGGTCACAATGGTCACACTAGTCACACTGGTCACAATGGTCACATTAATCACACTGGTCACACTAGTCACAATGGGTCACACAGGTCACAATGGTCACAATGGTCACACTGGCCACAATGGTCACACTGGTCACACTAGTCACACTGGTCACAATGGTCACATTAATCACACTGGTCACATTAATCACACTGGTCACACTAGTCACAATGGGTCACACAGGTCACAATGGTCACACTGGTCACACTAGTCACACTAGTCACACTTGTCACAATGGTCACACTGTTCACACTGGCCACAATGGTCACACTGGTCACAATGGTCACACTGGTCACAATGGTCACATTAGTCACACTGGTCACACTAGTCACACTGGTCACAATGGTCACACTGGTGACAATGGTCACAATGGTCACACTTGTCACAATGGTCACACTGGTCACACTATTCACACTGATCACACTAGTCACACTGGTCACAATGGGTCACACTGGTCACAATGGGTCACACTAGTCACAATGGTCACACTGGTCGCAATGGGTCACACTGGTCACAATGGTCACAATGGGTCACAATGGGTCACAATGGGTCACAATGGGTCACACTGGTCACACTGGTCACAATGGTCACACTGATCACAATGGTCACACTAGTCACACTGGTCACACTGGTCACACTGGGTCACAATGGGTCACAATGGGTCACACTGGTCACAATGGTCACACTGGTCACAATGGTCACAATGGTCACAATTGTCACAAAGGTCGCACTGGTTACACTGGTCACCTGGCCACCTGATCACAATGGTCACAATTGTCACAAAGGTCGCACTGGTCACCTGGCCACCTGATCACAATGGTCACAATGGTCACACTGGTCACAATGGGTCAAACTAGTCACAATGGCCCTCTAGCCTTGCATCCTTCTGGACAATTTTCCGGTGAATGTTTATATACAGATTTAGCTCTGTTTTTGTCTACTTCTTATCTTTCTTTATCAACCCAAAAACTACTCTGCCACTCTCCCTTAACTACCGCTCTCCCTTAGCTCTTCCTCATGTTCACTGTTCCAAAACGCAGCCGCAAATTCTTTCTCTCCAAAGCCTACAGAGTCAGAGGGGTTGTGAAAAAAAGAAGATATTAAAAACAAACATGACATTTTGTAAAATACTGACATGAATGCAGGACAGAGCGTAAGTAGAGCCAAATATATGCTGGGGAACTATACAAGGACATTAGAACTGCTAACTAACTAAAATGACTGGCTATTGAAATTAAACTCATTAAAAAGAAGTTATGAGCACGGAATCTTCCGAGTAAATCTGCTGATAAATAGAAGCAGTAAAAATAGGTCAGAG
>CACRXK020011393.1:2072-12436 GCA_902702795.2 Paramuricea clavata | reverse complement strand
GGGGGGGGGGGGGGGGGGGGGGGGGGTGGCACCGGAGAGAAATGTTTTTCCTTGCTAAAACTTTGCTGATCCAACCATTAAAAAGTCAAAAAACATTTTTACCTACCCTCAAATATCAATTAAAAAATAAATACCCACCCCTGGCCAAAAACTTTACAAAAGGATACCATTCAGTTGTCACACATGTCCTTTACCACTTCTGTGACATGAGTTTGATAACTGCTTGTGCAATTTTCTGCAGTCTAAAGTTTCATGTTGTCTGCACATGTACTTTCTTTCGAGACACCATTTGCCTCCTGACAAATCGGAAAATGATCAAGATAGTGACTCTGATTGATTGATTTACATATTGTATTGACATATGACTGTCGACATTGCTTTCTAGTTTTCAATATTTGAGCGAGTCATGCTTTGGAAATGACAATAAATTTTTATTACCCAATCCTTGAGTTGTTTTGTTTTTCATTTACCCAACCTTTTACTCACTCAAAACTTTGTTTACCCAACCCTTTTCTCTTGGGAAATAAGAATTTATTGTCATTTCCAAAGCATGACTAAAAAACAATGTTGACAGTCATATGTCAATATGTAAATCAATCAGAGTCACTATCTTGATCATTTTCCGATTTGTCAGGAGGCAAATGGTATCTCCAAAGAAAGTACATGTGCAGACAACATGAAACTTTAGACTGCAGAAAATTGCACAAGCAGTTATCAAACTCATGTCACAGAAGTGGTAAAGGACATGTGTGACAACTGAATGGTATCCTTTTGTAAA
This sequence comes from Paramuricea clavata, assembly GCA_902702795.2. NCBI lineage: Eukaryota > Metazoa > Cnidaria > Anthozoa > Malacalcyonacea > Plexauridae > Paramuricea > Paramuricea clavata. The sequence goes on along the minus strand of CACRXK020011393.1, from coordinate 11,658 downwards.
GTTTTTGCCAGGGGCGAGTATTCATTTTCTAATTGATATTTGAGGTGGGGTGAAAGTTTTTTTTGACTTTTTAATGATTGGGTCAGCAAAATTTTTACCAAAAAAACCCATTTCTCTTCGGTGCATAAATAATTAGCAGTCTCATCATTATTGTTCTTAGATGCAAGGGAATTTTCTTAGTACTTGCTAACTTTACTAATCTATATCTCTGAATAACAGGTTCAAGGCCAAGTGATCGATTCGGGCTGAACCGTGGAAGATTGACGAATAGCCGTAGCGAGGAAGCCGATTCCGGCACGAAGGAGGTCGACAGTCGCCGAAAGGTGTTCGAGCGTCAGCGACCAGCGAGCAGTAGTTATTTGTCACGGTATAATAATGAGGATAGCAAGGACACTAAGGGATCGGAGGAGAGTAAAGATAGAGTGGAAAGCAAGACGAATGAGGATAATACTAAGAAAGATGAGGTAGGTCATTTTTGTTTCGTGAAGTATTTAAGGAGGCTCCCTACAGTTTTCAATACATGTCAGTGTTTTAAACTAAAAGCTATTTGAATCTAAAAAACCTAGTTTTTTTTTTGCACAAGCCATTGTTTCATCTTATGTAAAAGAATAATGGCCTAAGTCGTCTTAGCGGACAAATAACCACGGTGACCTACCTTCATTATTGCAGAAAATACATTGTTATGAAGTTTTCAATCTTTTTTGAAAGTTATTTGAAAATCGCCGGTGTAGTTTTCGAGAAACTGAATTTCAGCCTTTACCTTAAAAAGCCTTTGGAATAATAGTTAAATTTTGACAATTTGAAAACAATTATCATTGATGCTGTAAAATTGACACGCCATATTTATACAGCAATTTTGGCAAAATTTACCGAACTTCAGACATCATTTTCTCTTTGGCGTACCATCTAAAATCTCTTCATTTTAGCATGATTTTACAGATAAAACACTAAACATACCTTTTAAGGGGCCGATCACATGGAGCATTTTCAACCCCGGGGTTGACCCCGGGGTTGAACTCAGCCCTGGGTTGAAAATTTTGTCATGTAATCGTTTCAACCCAGGGCTGAAATTATCATGAGTTATTCGAGCATACGTGCATGGTGGTGACTATTTATTACAAGAAAACAAAATACAGGCTTTTTTTACTTCCGCGAATCGATGCCGCGAACGTATAGTATAACGTTTCAACCCTGGGGTTGAAATCGTTCATGTAATCGCAAAAAAATTCAACCCGGTTAAGAGGGCTGAGTTCAACCCCGGGGTTGAAAGTATAGTCATGACAAAGTGGAAATATATATGCGATATTGTCCTCGCGGCATTTACTTCCGGGCAAAAACAAAATTGCTTCTCGGTTTGGTAGAGTTGTAGACTAGCAAATTTTTGTATTAAACGTACCAAGCTACGGTTTTGCCAAACACGACGAAAGCCACAAATTAAGTGTTGTTTTATAACAGCATTCTTTAAAGCTATTTCTAATGAATAAAATTACTAAAAGCGAGTAAATATACTGTCTTGTTTGCAACTATGACGCGAGCTGAAATGCAAATTGTTTTAAATTAAAACTATATTTTCGTTGGTTCTTGGTTATTCGGAGAATAGTTGTTAAGTACTCGTGTATATTTGCTTTTGCAGTGCTTGACAGCCGGTTCTTATATATATTTTTTTTAAACATTTCAAAACTACGGAAATTTCATGTCTTTAACCCAAAAGTCACACGCGATTATAAAGCTTATGTACTTGTGAACACAAAAGCCTTACTTAAAGTTGTCATGCGAACTTAGCGATGCGTGGATTATTGATTTAATGGCATACACAATACAATTACACGGCAGGAATGAATTCATACCCCCGCTAAGCGAAAAGACGGCAAACTGTTAGCTATTTCGCTATTTCCCAGCGATATTTCGCCGCTATTGCCAAAATAACGAGATGGATTAATCTTTCGGTTTCATGTCAATCCTTTCGACGAAATGTCGCGATTATGGCAGCGAAGTGTTTTCGAAACAGGCGGCCAGGCGAAGCCCAAAAACAAGGTATATTAGCTTTTATTAAATAATTGTAACAGTGTGTTTGGTCGTCGACATATTTGGTTATATTAGCGCATGATACGATCAACTTTCATTATAGTCTGTCTAGAATGCCAAAATTTGCAAGGAATGGTTTGTTGCGTTGGCTGGCCGCTGCCCAAATATAGGCATACTGGAGTAAATGTAGGATTGGGGTTGACCTATAGACGTTCAATTGATTCTATGTGTGTTTTAGCAATGAAATATCAACCTTTCATTTTGACAATAAGGAATAGCTTAATTGGTTTTGTCATCGTAGGCCTAGACGCATAGATTTCTGAATGTCTTCGTGTTTCGACAGTGCGTGGTTACGCTCTGACGAATATATAAAAACTAGTTTACACTATATCAAAGTTTCTGTGATCACAGTAGGAAATTCGCATGGGTAAACTCTTAAGTTTTGAAGGATTTGTAAGAAATCATTGAGGTAACTCACTCGGTGTTAAACAGTGAGCCAGGTCCCTCGAACATTTCTTACAAATCCTTCAAAACTCAGAATTAGCGATGCAAAATTCCTCCCTGTGATCACAGAAAGTTAGATAATGTCAAACCATAGGCTTAAAAGATTGAGTTTATACTAATGAAGTCTCTGTGATCAAAGAGGAATAAACCAATATTGACAAGACGACTTTTGAAATAAATGGATAGATATTTATTCGAGATAGATAATCAGTTTGGACGAACTTGGGCCATTAAATTAATTAAGAAAAGATACGAACGCTTCGTAATGCAACTACCTGAAAAATATAACGAGAATTTCGACGTTTCTAGGGAAGGCCCTTCGTTTGCAGTTACTCGTTTCATGCATGTATATGACTATGACTTTGTTCTGAGAACCATCACCATTTTAAATCGTACTTTTCCAATGAATGAGTTGAAGTCAAGGACTTTGAGTCAAATTTTATATCTGGGAACATTGAATCTTTTGTGATGTAAACAACGCTTTAGTTTAGATTTAATATAATTTTTGTCTGAAATATTAACAGATGTCCCAGACCATGTGCATACTACTCAATTGACATTTTCTTTGTGTTAAACTGAACTTGATCATAAGTGACATGTGAGTGTTTAGGTGACAATATTTTTTGAACTGTTCGGCTATCGTCAGGCCGAATTTTTTTTGTATAGAATTTTTGTTTACATTGAAGCTCATATTACAACCATATTTGCATATACGTGTCCTAGACCGATAATTAAAACAACGACGAACTGGTCATCTCGGGTTAATATAATCGAGGCTTTATAGGTATATTAATTAGAGTTCTGTAAATCATTACTCATTCGAATTTAAGAACATGTACTACCTCTGGATGATCTAACCATGCATGCTTAACTCAGAGAGACTACTTGCATGAATCGTGTACCACATCAGATCACTTTAAGGTAGCCCACATTCAAGAACATGTACTACCTCTATATGATCTAACCATGCATAACTCGGAGAAACTGCTCACATGAGCTCTGTACAACATGAGATCACTGTATTAAGGTAGCCCACATTCAAGAACATGTGCTACCTCTGCATGATCTAACCATGCTTAACTCAGAGATACTATACTCACATGAGTTCTGTACAATATCAGATCACTTTGAGGTAGCCCACATTCAAGAACATGTACTACCTCTGTATATGTGATCTAACCATGCTTAACTCTGAGAGACTTAACTCTATGCTCACACGAGTTCTGTACAACATCAAATCACTTTAAGGTAGCCCACATTCAAGAACATGTACTACCTCTGTATGATCTAACCATGCTTAACTCTGAGAGACTTAACTCTTTGCTCACATGAGTTCTGTACAACATCAGATCACTTATAGGTAACCCACATTCAAGAACATGTACTACCTCTGTATGATCTAACCATGCTTAACTCAGAGAAACTACTCACATGAGCTCTGTACAACATCAGATCACTGTAGCCTACATTCAAGAGCATGTACTACCTCTGTATGATCTTAACCATGCTTAACTCAAAGAGACTACTTGCATGAGTTGTGTACCACATCAGGTCACTTTAAGGTAGCCCACATTCAAGAACATGTACTACCTCTGCATGATTTAACCATGTTAACTCAGTCTCAGAGAGACTACTTGCACGAGTTCTGTACAAAATCTGATCACTTTATTAGGTAATCCACATTCAAGAACATATACTATCTCTGCATGATCTAACCATGCTTGCAATGTTAAGTGTATGTCAGTACAGACATGTTTAAGTTTAGAAAGAGTGGTCAAAACAAACATATGATGAGACAATGTCGAGTGTTTGAGTTGTCCCCTGTAGGTGCATGTTTCAATTTAGTGCCTAAACACTGCAATAATATTCTTGCTGAATTAAACCATCTAAATGTGTATAGGTCCTCATTCGTCCACGCACGATCAACCACGTATCATTCCGAGCGATGTTAATTAACGCGCGTCGGTAATTCTAAATGAGATTATCGCCACTTGCAATTTGAGCCGTTCTCTACGGATCTTTGCGTTCGTCTGTTTTATCGAGCTCATGGCGTTTGTGTAGTATATTGTGAACGGTTGGAAATTCCGGCCTATTTTCAAGACTCTGTTTTGATTCGCTTTTGCTCAATGGTAAGTCGGTCAATTTGTGAGATTGTGAAGGTTTTTATAGCCCTAAATGTCTAACTGTGCGAGAGCGCAGGGCAGTCCGTTTGTCTATAAGTAGATAGTACCAGTTCTGTTAAGCGCTTGGCTGTAGTTCTGTATTTTTACGCAGAATAAAGTTTATACATTTAACAACAATTGTACCCAGTATAGCTTTACGAATTGTATTTGTTTATGGGAAGTGTTTTAAATGCGATATAAGTAACAGCCGTCCGTGGCTAGCTATTTGTGACTCGCACGGGAATATATTATGAACTTACAATAGTTCGATTTAAGTGGGCGCTATCAGGGACATATGTGATATGTGGTCAATTGCCGGTTTATATTAAAGTGAGAAAATTATATCTATTCGTTTCAGTATATGCGCTAGTTTTGTATTTAATCCGAATTGCGGGATATAGTTTAGATGATCGATTTTCTTGCTGCTATAATATAGTGTCTATACATTCTTTTTTTTTTGGACGTTGACCTCAGTCGGCTGGCCTTAACATTTACTGAGTATATAAAGGCGACCGGATACCTTTCCATAGACGACAATAGCGATGTGAAAAATGACGCAAGAATATATATTATTCTCGCTGAATATACATTAACCGGCGCTCAAATACAGAATCTTTACATCGTAATCAAAACTATTATAGTCAGCCATAATTAATATACATGTATACAGCGTAATCGGGTTCGATCTATATTTATATTGTTTAAATATGTTTCCTGAATTGTGTTTAACGACGGTCGCGTGATCTTATCTCTTGGCAGCGAGTGCAATTTCATGTCCAAATTGTATGTTACAACGCGATCGTGTTATTTAGATGTCAAGGTCACGGAATCCTAGGGACTTTATGTTTTGGCTAAATCTTGAAATAATCTTAACTGTCTGTGTCAGTGTTATGTAGTGTCAAATGTCAATTATAAAACTGCGGTTGATATAGGCATGCAATTTTTTTATATACAAAATCTTAAATAATCATATTTAAATCACTTGTTTCTAAAAATTAGTAATTGTCCTATTTCATACAATTTACGAGAGAGTGACACAGATTTAGTGTTACCGAGGCCAAATACTGAATTTAAGAAAAGAGGCTTTTCTGTGGAATAATTTATCTATTGGTGCAAAAAAGCCACTAACACTTTAAGTTCTTATTTGACATCAAGACTCGATCTAATTCAGTTAAATCTACGTCAGAAATGATAAATGTAATGTTTGTAACTATAGTTGAGTGTATTGTTTTATTCACGTTTTCTTGTAATCTGCAGGGTTGCCAGATTGCTGAATAAGTAAGCCAAACATTGTTATAAAGCCGGTTACAGACGAGCAAGTTTTCTATGACAAGTTTTTACTAGTTGACAAATTTTATTTGCTCGTCTGTACACGCAATTTTGACAAGTTTTTCTATGACAAGTGCACTTGAGCTAGCATGCTAGCTTTTGAACAAGTGCACTTGTCATAGAAAAAATTGTCAAAGTTCAAATATTGTTCGTCTGTATGGGTCAACAAAGAAAACTTGTCAAAGTAATCTGAGCATTTGATGTTTCGCTAGCTGGCTACTAATAAATTATCAAAGTAAACTTGTTGACATGTTCACACCAGTAAATAAAACTTGTCATGATATGAAATACCCTGGTTCCAGAGGTTTTGCATATACATACGTGCACTTGGCATGTCATAGAAACCTTGCTCGTCTGTATAACCGGCTTAAGCGGCCATTTGATTTCTTAGTTTCCAACAAAGAAAACAACAGGTTATTATAATAATATTTGGCTTATTTATTCAACAATGGGGCAAGCCCATTGAAATAGAATTTTATGTATGCTTGTATGTAACTACGTAATTGTATGCTTGTATGTAACTACCTGATTTCCCACATTCGGAAAAAACGAATAGGAAACAATGTTTTCTGGTTTGTCCCTCTTCAAGAAAAACGAATTTCCATAAAAAGCACATTTACAAATAATATACTGCCAGGAAACAGCGCAAGGTTTAACAGTTTAATCCTTTAATCGATCTTTTCTTTCAGGAAACACGCCCGAGCTACCGTTCCCAACTTAGGGACACCAAACTATCGTCGTATCAATCTCGGGCACGACCGTCATCCCGAAACTTGGACGACGATAAACCGAAACATAACGATGTCGATTCGTACCTCTCCCGCCGTAATAACACCAGTGGTCGGACGACGTTCTCAGATCGTGACAAGGTAGGTTTTATTTTTAGGGCCATTTCGTAGAAAACTGTGGCTGATGGTGTTACGTATAGATGATGGTAGTGGTGATGACGGTGATGATGATCAGATGATGATGATGGTGATGGTGATGGTGATGATATTTATTACAGGGCTTTCAAAACAAGCCGGCCGGTGCCACGAGGTTTCCCGCCGGTTACTTCGTTTAGTACTTTGATTTATCAGTTCTGCTCTCCTTTCTCCATTCTAAGTTTTCAAGTTATGTTTCATCAACCTGGTCTACTTTATGGCTGGTTATTGTCGAAAACGACATACTTTTTCTTAAAACCGATTTAGTTATTTGCCATCTTAAATCTTGAAGTTATCTCGTTGAAGAATGAAAGTAGTCATACATTAACTTTGGTTGCAGAGCTCAGTTGTGTTGCTATCTAAACAATATACACTATATATAGTTAATTTGGATGACTTTAAGACTCCCTAGATGTACAACGTGTCTAAAAAAACCCGCTATGGCAGGGTTCGAAATAACGGTTCGTGATTCGTGAATCACGAATCAATTTTCATTTTTCACGAACCTAATTTCATAGAAATTGATCAAAATCACGAATCAAAAGTCTCTCAAATTGATAAAAATATACAATAATAAATTCAGTTCTTTGTAAATGTGATGAAGGATCATATATTCTGAAGATATTGTTGTTAGATTGTACTTAAAAACGATTATAATTCCACCCAAAATTCCATTTTTTTGCGAGTTTGCGATGTATATTATATATTTGAAAATTGCAGTGCTTCCACTTTTTAACTTCCAATTAGCGAAAATTCCTTGACAATTCCTTAAAATTTCCTTAAAATAAAAACCATTTTTTCACAATTAATTCGAACCCTGTATGGAAGTTCAACATGCTGTCATGCAAACTTTGATGTGATGAACTGTGATGCAAATTTTCACATCGGACGAAAGAGCTGTTATTTAGCTTTTTTATGATACCTTTCTTAAACCGTAACGATACTGAAGAAATGGCCACATACTTGTCAAATAAAAATTGTCGGTCGAAATCACATTCTTCCACCGTTGGTAATTGAAAATACATTAATTATGCAAAGTTAATCAATCCAAAAGCAACGCGAGCCTGCTGCAAGGTTTTTGTTTCATAAAACGTTTTGATTACTACGAATATTCTCTGTTTAGTGGTTAATTGAACCATGTTTAACGAAGATTGATGAGTTGAGGTCATTTTAGATGACTTAACATTCAATTTTAGTTCCCTCTTGGGAATTGTCTATGTTTCGTTTTCCATACGATTCCCAACGGTGGAAGAATGTGATTTCGACCGGCAATTTTTGTTTGACGAGTATGTGGCCATTTCTCATCGTTACGATTTAAAAAGAGTATCATTGAAAAGCTAAATAACTGTTCTTTCGTCCTATGTAAGAATGAATTGTTTAGCCACGTTTATGATGCACGATAGCCTGTTGAATTTCCATAGCGTTTTTTTAGACACCCTGTACACCACCCCCTCCCAACGGCCACCTACTTTATCGAAACAGACACCTGCATGTACTTAGAATAATTCTGAAAGCCCTGTGATAATTGTAATGATGGTAATACGTCGAAGATACCCTCTCAGATTAAAATTTTTCATTATCAAGGACAAGAACGACACTACATCAACGACGACATCCTCGTATGCTAGTCGGCGCCGACTTCGCGACGAAGCCGACACAAGTAGCACGACACGTGATACGACAACGAGTCGGACGACGTCGAGCTACCTTCGGTCGACGAGCGCCGACAATGTCTCCAGTCGGATAAGTGAACGAGAGAAGGAACGACAGAGAGAAGCCGAGAAAGAGAAGGTTAGAGTTTCTCAAGGATCCATTTTGCCCCCCCCCCCCCTCCATCGCATTAGGGAGCGGTCATTATTTATGGCGGGGCCACCCTCGAAGAGAAATATTTTTCTTGGTAAAAATTTTGCCGATCCAACCATTAAAAAGACAAAAAAAATTTTCACCCAACCTCAAATATCAATCACAAAGAAATACCCACCGCTGGTCAAAAACTTTACAAAAGGATACAATTCAGTTGTCACACATGTCCTTTGCCACTTCTGTGACACGAGTTTGATAATTGCATGTGCAATTTTCTGCAGACTAAAGTTTCATGTTGTCTGCACATGTACTTTCTTTGGAAACACCATTTGCCTCCTGACAAATCGGAAAATACAGTTTTCAATGATCTTTCAAATTATACTAAAAAATAACACCGTCAATTTTCGAGTCATATGCCCTTTAAAATTTGCAGTAAAAACTTCGTCTAGAAGATCCTTCCATCAGATAATTTATGTCTATTAAACTCACCATTGACAAAATGTCTTCATTTCCAGGAAAACGAGAAGCAAAGTGAAAAGGAGAAGGCGAAAGAGAAAGAGACTGAGAAAGAGTCCGTGGATAAATCTGCATCAGCCGCGGCGCGTGCTAGGAAGAATCGTAGACCCAGGGAGAAAAGGCGTTCTACTGGCGTCGCATATATGCCTTCTGAGGTAGGACGATCCCTGTATCATACACTGCAAGCTTTTACCTTGGTAAAAAGATCATAAATACTATTATAGTATAATTTCAGTTTTGAAAAATGGCCTTTGAGCATTCTGATTGGCTCCCTCAGCAGTAACTCTGAGACAGACTGCTCTGAGCAGTAACTATTGCTTCCAC